>QEOT01000794.1:0-40528 GCA_003123785.1 Pterocarya stenoptera | reverse complement strand
TGATGAACTGAATTTTTTCTTTATAATTCATTATTTCTACTTTTTAAAGTAATTTATTTATTTAAAAAATAAAAAATTATGTAAAATTAAACTGGACACACGTGCAAAGCACGTTGTCTTTTCTAGTATATATACATATATATATATATATATATATATGAGGAAGTCCTTACACTTCTAGTCAATCACAATCATTAAAACAATACTCATTCTTGTCGTGAACTAAGAAAGAATCATCAACCCATAAAACTTTAAAATTGATGTGATTAAATGTAATACATTGTATTTACTTTATAATAAAAACAGTTTTATAATTTGATATATTTATTAGAGAAATGCGGTCTACCGCATATTTGCAGCAATAGGTGCATTTTTATTTTTTGTTTTTTTGTTTTCTTAAATGTTAAGAAATGTATTGAATTGATTTTTTTTAATTTAAACATTAAGAAAAATATTTCTTAATATTTAAGAAAAAAAAAAGAAAAATAAGAAAACAATTGGTTATTCATCGGTAGACCATCGGTCTCCGTAGAACGACCCATCTATTAAAGTTGAATCAGTTTGCAAAGTTTATTTTTATTAGATCTCTTTCTGATTAACCTAATATGTTTTATTTATATATGGGAACAGATAGTTCATGCATTAGCTTGGCCCCTAAGAACATTCTTAACGGAATAGGCAAATGTAAATAAATTGACACAAATGACTAATAAAACATAAAAATATATCACATTGGATTAGACAAGTTAGTGGAATAGGAACTTTGAGTTAGGACTGTTCATCCAGGCCGGGTTTTTTCCCAACCCGGTCCGGAACCTGGGATGCAAAACTTGGGTACACCCGGTTCGAGTACCGGGTTTTAAATCCGGAACCTAGCTTTACAGCCCGATACACAGATTTATTTATTTACTTATTTATTTTTTGGAAATCAACAAATTTTATAATTTCTGCCTTTACAAGCCTCACTTCAAATCATCGAAGTCTCACTAGCATTAGGTCGGCAAATTATCATTCTACCAAATTGCCCAAAAAACAAAAAAGAAAAAAGAAAAAAGACACCTTCTACGTATGTTGAATTGGTTGTTTTCTAGTAAAGTTTCTAGTGGGCACCGCGGCGCATCATCTCATGGTACTGATTCAAGGGTTCCCGTATCTACAACCTCATTTCCTCGTTAAACTTCTTGATGATGAACGCCTCCACTCGCCAGTTCAAATCTCCCTTCTGCTTTGATAGAAAGGCTATGAGTGTATTAATTAGAATTGTCCACTTTTGGGTCCACATTACCCTACTTTGTTAGTGTTTTACACAGACAACGTGAAAAGGATTGAAGAAAGAAAGAAAAAAAAAAAAACGGGTTCAACCTAGAACTCAAAACCCGGAATCTCAGATTCATCTGGATTTTAGCTCGGGTTAACTCGATCCGGGCTTGAAACCCGGGTTCCGGTCCAGGTATACCCAGATTTCCAGGCTGGAACCTGGATGAACAGTCCTACTTTGAGTAAAACCAAGCCTTCGATCATATTTGCCTGAGAACTGTAGCTTAATCAAAGCCTTTTTTTTTAATATTTTCTTCCTCCAGAACACACTCTCTCTCTCTTCAGCCTTTTTTAAGGCTGTTTCTTTTTTTACCCTTGATTTCTTGCTGGCCGTTCTCTTAGTTTCCCCCACAACATTTCTCTCTATTTTCCGTTTCCAAGCAAGTTTCATTTTCCTTTTCTCTCTGCTTTCCCTTTCCAGGCAAGTTTAATTATGATTATTAATTAACATAATAACCGGTAGAACTGTAAAATGTGACAAAAAGAATTAAATAAGAAAATTATTAAAAATATTAAATTAAAAATATTTTATTATTATAGAAAGAGTAAATGGATAATTCAATGTGGAGGTTGGATTTAAATGGAATAGACAAAAGCAAACTCATGCTCTATATTAGCCAAAATGTGAGTTTGCTATATTAGCCAAAATGTGAGTTTGCTTTTGACTATTCCAATGAGAGTGCTCAGATGTCAAATGTTTAAGGGTTGATTGTTTATAAATGTTTTATAAAAGATGGATATTATAAAAATTAATCTTGCCCTCCCAAAACAAATATTATTATAATTTTCCAAAGCTAGACAAACCTTCAAATCCTGAAAGAACATACTACGCCGAGCTCTCCTTTCTAGACTTCCAATCCAGTCTAGGTTAGGTTTGTTAAGAAAGAAAACTACTCAACAAGTCATTTACATCAGTTTGACCAAAAGGTTTTGCCATACGCTAGTAACTATTTATCCTCACACCTGACAATTTTTTTTTCATAGAGTGTGGAGCGTTTTTCATAAGGTGTGAGATGTGAAGTAAATAATAGTGGCTCATAAGAAGAATTATTCTTGACCAAAACTCTAATCCGACTTTGTTCATTTACCAAACAACCTTGACATTAATTTATACATATAAGAAAAAGACTTAGCCTTGGTTTGGATTGAGAGATGACATCTCGATGTCTCATAAGGTAAAGTCATCATCAATCGAAGTAGCAATTTCTTCCTTTTCAGAGATGTTTTCACATGGGTTTACTAACAACAAAAGAGGTGTTATGCTTTTCACTTTTCAATATAATTTTGCTTTTACAAATAAAAGAGAAAATCCATTTCCAGATGAAAGAGAAAGGCTCCCTGCATGATCACAATGTCTATTTCGTTAAATAAAAATTTGAGATAAAATCAAATTAAAGTTAAACAAAAATATTAATATTTTTTATTATTAACTCAAGATTTTATAAAAATTTGATAGAAATATTTTGAGTTAATAATATGTTTTATATTTATATTTTTATGTTAACAATTTGAGTTAATAATATTTTTTTTATATAATTTGATTTTATAAAAATATTGTCATCTTATAATATTATTATGAATTATATTTAAAAAAAATTGGATATGTAATTTAAAAAATTATTTATATTTCTAAATAAAACAAAATTATTATAAATACTATGCAATCATTTGTGGGACCCACATTTATCTCCTCTCAAACAACTTAAAACCATATCATCTCACTTTCAATCCAAATACATAAAATTTTCAAAAATATCTCAACTCATCTCATCTCTCAATCTAAATGGAGCCTTATTATTTCTCTCTTTCTAATTATGACACTATTACTTTCATTTATAAAACATGAAAAATTATAATATTATAAGATGTGTTTGGTCTATATTTAAATCTTAGACAAAGAAATTAACAAATTAATGTGACTGATGTGATCTGTCAGACTGAAAAATTATTTGTGTTATAATGTATATGACGGTTCACCCCAAGCCATGCTTGGTTATAAAATTTTTTTGTATAAGATTATGTATAGACCAATTATTTTTCTAATATATTCTTCTTGACTTTTTCTTTTAGATTAAAAAAAAAAAAAGTCAGATCAACCATTAATCTACAACATGCTCGAGCGACAAAGCAGCGCATGAGCCACACGTGTTGGCTAATAGCAAACCGCTCAACTATATCCCAACATTTAGAAACTTTTGAGGTGAGATGTCCTTGTTACACCTATAATATAATAGTGGGATAACCATTTCCTAGGGAGTAAAACAAGGTTGTTTTTGTCCCCTCGACTTTGTGTAAAGCAACAAGGATTAGAGCCGAATGCTTGATTCATTGACCCGTTTCAAATTTGTGCGAGCACTTCATGGCCTCTTCTTGTACCCCTATTTTAAATTTATTACAATTTATATATAAAAAAACCGTAAAACATGGAAATGGTAAAAAGTTTAAAACAAATGTTGAATGACCTTTTTATCTTTCCTTTTTGGCTTTTGGATAACTTTGAAAAAAAATTTCTTCCCATCATTCTCTCACAACACACGACAAATTTTATTTTTTTCTCTTACCAAATATATGATATATACATAATGAGTAAAAATAATTAGTTTAAGAAGAAAAAAGAATTAAAAATTAAAAAATAAATATAATGTATAAAGATGATAAGTAGTAAGGTAAAGCTACCGGGCCACCTGAGCGTTACCGCCCGTTTTGCCCGTTTGATGTGGTTAAGCCACGTGGCAGCATTGATTTATTAAAAAATAAAAAACTCAGCATCAAAAAGGAAAAAATCTAGACACCTTTCAGAACCTTCCATCCCGACACCCTCTATAACCCCTCATATGGTATATGAAGTAGTGCCCAATGAAATCCAAATGAAGAAATTACCAGTTCTTCCAAGTGTTGAAATCAAAAGGCCCAACAAACCTAAGAACCACTAGATGAGGAGTTGCAAAAACCCTTTTGACAGATTTTCAGATGAGTACAAACAAAAGAATACAAAGCATCAATTTTTTTTCATAATTGTGCACTAACTGAAATGGGATAGCGTTCTAGCGTCATTGAACCGTGGTATTTGATTGTACGTTTAAGAGCATCGAATGCTCGATCTCTTAAACTCGACAAGAGAGCCAAATTCACCACTTATACAAGTACTTGCTAAAGCGGGCACAGGAGGCATCAAATATCAAATTTAATAGATCATAGACAATCAACCATCTAGTGAGCTTCTTACGCTAGAGACAAAGAGGTGAGAGATAGATGGCGGGAGGGAGGGAAAGAGGCTGGAGGGATGAGGGGTTCTGCAACGTGCGTAGAGTTTTGGACACTAACTTTGTAGCTCTTTTTTAATAAACTAACCACGTGCATCCACTTGGTTCGGCCACGTAAAGCAGTCAAAATGGGCGGTAAAGCTCAGGCGGCAGGTAGCTTTTTCCTAAGTGGTAAAGTTATGTCAAATAGACGTTCTTTCTTTATTTATTTATTTATTTTTCAAGTGTCCTTCAAAAGTTTAAAAATAAACAGTCGTAAGTCGTCGTGAGCCTTGTACTCGGAGCATAACGTGACTTTAAAAGAATCTTCCAGCGACGAACTTCAAATTAGGGGACATACCATTTTACTAGAGAGATTCAAATAAAGAGGATTGACGACTCAAGATTCCCATAAAATCAGTCCTCGCACAGTCAGACAGTCTTCATTCCAACCCCTCAAAATTGAAGAGCTCAAGGACCAAACACACATAGTTAAGCAACAGAAGCCACACAAAACTAAACAAAAGCATAGGTTTGATTTCAACACCAAAAAAATGACTCAAAACGTCAAGGCATATTCAACGCCCAAAAAGTTCAAGGCATATTAAGTAACACTGTACTACATGTCTGATTTCTAGAATTCTACTAGCGAACTGTTTTTGATGCTACCATCATTCAGATAAGACATCCAGCGATCCACTACAATGGTTAGCAATTTTTCCTCACACCCACTACTCTACTTGATCTTCTTCTTTGGCCTCAGCTGCAGTTCAAGTAATATGGAACATTTTTTCAGTTTTTTTTATTTTTTATTTTAATTATGTGTGTGTGAGAGAGAGATAGAGAGTGCAAAATAACTGTAATACCTGGTTGCTGTGTCCACACTTCTTTTTCCTGCAGTTGACAGCACGTGGGTGCAACCGTGCATAACATCTGTAAAATCGGATTTTAAAAAATTAAGAAATAATTGTATCGCATAACACATGGGAGCAAGACAAACAGCACAGCATCAAGCATTTAAAAAACCAAGTAATTACATGGTTTGTGCAAGCATGAAAATAGGGATTTTCGTTGCTCTAGAAAAGAAGCTGAAAACATTTGATCAAGACAATTCATTTTCAAAAATTAACACATAGAACCTGATAACTTCTAGACGCACAGGTAGATAAAAGCATAAAATTGACGTGTTAAAATTAAGGGCATAGTCAGATCAATTGCATGTATACAGCATCAATCATAGACAGAAAATGGAGAAAAAAAGGGCAAAACTGCATTTGGTGAACAGTCAAGAATCAACTAGTTCCAAGTAAAACAAAAGGCATTACAAAGTTAACAAGGCATAAAGTGCAGTAGTCATTTCACCATGAAGCCATAATCAATTACTCTCTTTTTTTCAATGAGCCATGAAGCACCATAACCATTTACAAATTCATTGTTAGGAGGAAAACTTGGCTTTTTTTTCTTGGGAAAATGATACTTGGCCCCCATAAGTTTGCCCCCTCAAAGTTACTGCTTGGGTATTTTATTTTATTTTTTATTTTTTCTTAATGGTTAAGTGACTATTAGTGAAGTGGTGTATTTTTTTATTTTTAAAAAATGTTTGAAAGAAAAATAAAAATGAAAATAAAAAGTACAATTTGTACTAGTGGTAAGTTTGAGGGGGCAAACTCATGGGACTGATAGCAGCAACCTTTTTCTTATGAGGAAAATTTCTGGAAACCGTGCAAGAACAGCTTTTAAGCACATAATTCTGACCATCAAGTGACACGTATTCACAAATCCGTTTACTGAGACTAGTTTAAAACACAACCAATCTTAATATCTATTAAACATACTTAACCAGTCGAGGCTTAAGACAAGAGATCATTACAATTATTCAATAATGAGGTTTTCATCACTAATTCCAACAGGTTAAGAATAGCCCTGAGTGCCAAATAGAAAGAAATCATTGCAAACTATGATTATAAAAATACAAAGCTCAATCAGTCTTGACTTCTTAATAAAATAACAAACAAACGATAAACATACTTGCGGCAAATCATTTTTTCCTGGTTGTATTTCCTGGCCAATGCCATCAGAGATGGTTCAATAATACCACCTCGAAGCCTGAGAACAAGATGAAGAGTTGACTCTGCACAAGGCCATGTAAATTGAATTAAAAATTAAAAAAAATGAAAACAGAAGATTTAGAAATCGATCACATAATGTAATCATTCACATTACAATTAGTTGGAAAAGAATTTGCTTCGGAATGAAATCTCATGAAACTAAAAAACAGAAGACATCATATCAATCCACCGCCAGTTTCACCATTCCCTTGGTTCTATAAACTTCCTAAGAGGAGCTTCAACTATAAAAATCTGAATATTTCTAAATTAAAAGCATCCAAAGATTTCCTTCATCAGAGGTAAGCTATATCCATCACTTCATCAAGTTAATTAACTAGATAAACAGAAACAAAATACCTTGCAGCCCTTACTTAAAATCTATCTGGCTTTTCTTCTAGGCTCGCATCGTTAAATAGCTCAATTACTTTTTTTTCACAAGTAACTTGAAAAAATATATTAAAGCAATCGCTTTCGTTCTCTTTCCCTCTTTTTCCCCTCCAACCAAACAGATTCTTGCATTAATCTAATCATACACGCCCGAGAAATGAACTAACCTTTCTGGATGTTGTAATCTGCGAGGGTACGGCCATCCTCGAGCTGCTTCCCTGCAAAGATCAGCCTCTGCTGGTCCGGCGGAATACCTGAGAAATTAACAAGCTATAAAAAATTAAAAGAAGAAGAAGAAGAACAACAACAACAACCAGTTCGATCCGATAGGGGACCGATTCCTTGAAAGAGAAATGAAGGAGTACGGTACCTTCCTTGTCCTGAATCTTGGCTTTAACATTGTCGATGGTGTCGCTGGATTCGACCTCGAGGGTGATGGTCTTCCCAGTTAAGGTTTTCACGAAGATCTGCATTTTCTTGGGCCGTCTCTGTCTGCTACGCTCTGGGGCTACTAAGGTTTAGCTTTGAGGTTGCTTATATGGGGACGGGGGGCGCAGCCGCGCAGATTAGGGTTTCTGTTGTGGCGGGTTCTGTTTGCAATATGGATTATGCGAGTCCAAAGCAGGGATAAAGTGCATTTTGTTTGATGGATTATGCTATTCCGGAATAGGGACTAGGATGTGTTTGGTTAGCATCTATTATTTTTTCAAAAAATAAAAAGTTAAAAATTTTCAGCTTTATTTCAAACATTTTGCAGATTTTCTATTGTAATTTTTACAAAGAATTATATTTACAAGCTATACTTACAAAATATATATATATTTACAAGCCTTTGTCAAGGACACAACCTCTCCCATTTAATGAATTTTGATAGGTTTTTTGAATTCAGATGCATAACTTACCATTAGCCTGAATGAGGAAACATGTAGGCAGATTGGAGAAACCATTGGAGTAGTGCAAGAGGTCAATGTTCAAGAAGACGGGATAAACTGGGAGAATTATCTACGAGTGAAGATATAGATTGATTTGAGGAAGGTGGTGTCACGGGGAAGAACAGTCAATCTGAAAGGGAATAAAATGTGCATGACAAATAGGGGTGTGGGCCTGCTAACTCAGCAAAGAGAACTGATAACAATTGGGAGAAACAATTTGGGACTTGGCTCAAAGCAAATACCAGTTCTAGAAAGAAGGCTTTCATAAAAATCATTGCTGTTGAGAAGGAGAATACTTGGGACAAGAAGCTATCTCCACAATGAAAGTGTTCGACTCCGAGGGCCTCTGGTGACACGGAGATGAATTGAGTGTCGCTGGCGAGGGGAGAGTTACCCTTTTGGGAATGAACAGATTTGAAGGCGAAAATCATGGAGAATTTGAATTTGAAAAGACTAATATGATGCATGAGGTGGGTGTGGAAATTTAAAAAAAAAAAAAAAATCTTAGAGACACATTAATGCACTAGTTAGGGGAGAATTGAATAAACCTAACTAGAGACTGACAAGATTTTATGGGTATCCTAACTCAAGTAAGAGAAAGGAATCATGGGCCCTATTACATTTATTGAAACTATCTGATAATCAAATGTGGTGTGTGTTCGGTGATTTTAACAAAATATTTCATAGGATGAAAAAAGGGAGGAAGACAAAGAGTTGATAATTATATGGAGGATTTCGGGACTACACTAGTAGACAACAATCTTTTTTTTATCTAGGTTGGAGGGATAACAAATATATATGGAGTAACAAATATGAAGATTATTCATTTACAAATGAGAGGTTAGACAGAGTAGTAGAGTTAAAAAGAATTGGTATCAATTGGGAGATAGAAATATCAAGTACTTTCATGCCTGTGCAAACCAAAGAAGAAAGAAAAACTGGATTTTCCAAATTTATAATAACAATGGACTGGTAGTGCAAGCAGGCTGAGACTAAAGGGGCTTTCATCAATCATTTTTCTGAGATATTCAGATCATTAAATCCCACAAAAGAGATGATAGCAGACAACTTAAGCTATGTAGAGAACAAAGTAACAACTGAAATGAATAATGAACTACAAAAACCTTTTACAAGAGAAGAAGTAAAGGAGGCTCTGCATCAAATGGCTCTTTTAAAGTCACCAGGGCCATATGGATATGGAGCATGCTTCTACCAAGCACACCAGAATATTGTTGGAGATGAGGTATGTGAGGTTGTGCTTAGTTTTCTCAGAGGTGAAGAACTGGATCATACTTTAAATTACATTTATATTGCTCTAATCCCCAAAGTGTATAACCCAAGGCTGGTCAATAGACTAAAAAAAGTGATTCCAACCATTATATCAGGGAATCAAAATGCATTTATACCGAGTAGACTCCTAACAGGTATTGTCATGGTTGCTTATGAGATCCCTCACTCGATGAAGTATGGCAATTAAGTTAGATATGTTCAAAAGTTTATGATGGAATTGAGTGGGGTTATTTGAAGGTTATCATGGAGAAAATGGGCTTTGGTGAGGTGTGACTGAAGCTAATTATGACCTGTGTAATGATAGTCTCTTATTCGTGCTTATGAATGGTAAACGTGGTCACATGTTCCATCCCTCTAGGGCTATTAGACAAGGAGATCCAGTATCTCTCTATCTCTTTATTATATGTGCTAAGGGCTTTCGTTCTTTGTTAACCAACTCTGAATTAAGAGGTGGTAGTAAGAGGGTAGCTGTAGCAAGATGAGGGACAAGGATAAGCCACCTTATGCTTGCGGATGACTATGTCCTATTCAGTAGAGCAAGGTTGAATGAATGGGCAAAGTTGCTAAAAGTTTTGGAAAGGTATAGGGCTGCCTTGGGATAGTGCTCAAATAGGCAGAATACGCCTATCTTTTTTAGCTCCAATACTAAGGCTTCTATAAAAAAAATCAGATTATCCAAGCAACTGGGGTTTCTCCTAGCAGTAATTATGAAAAATATCTGGTGTTGCCTACCATGGTGGGAAGATCAAAGTACTATACTTTTAGAGGTATTAAAGAGAAAGTCTGGCAAAGAATCAACAACTGGAAACATAATTTCATGTCACAAGCTAGAAAGGAAGTTCCCATCAAGGCCGTGATTAATACCTACTTTCCTTATGAATATTTTCAAGTTACCAACAAAACTTTGCAAGGAGATCAGTGCTATGATGGCTAAATTCTGGTGGGAACGCAAGCAAGTTGAGAAGGGAATTCATTGGAGAAGCTTGGTAAAAATGGGAGATCCAAAACAAAGAGGAGTATGGGGTTTAGAGACATTAAATGCTTCAATAAAGCTTTATTGGCAAAACAATGCTGGAGACTATTGACCAATCCAACTTCAATGGCTTGACGGATTATGAAGGAAAAGTATTTCAAGCAAACCAATATGTTGGAGGCAACACTTGGTCATGGACCATCACTGGTTTGGAGAAGCTCATGGAATTCCATTGATTTGCTGAAGGAAGGATTGTTGTGGAGGGTTGCAAATGGTGAGAAAATTAAGATATAGGGTAAAAATTGGGTCCCTATCCAATACACTTGCAAAATTCAACCACCTGTAAGAGTATTAGACAGAAATGCAAGAATTGCTGAACTGATTAATATTGAAACTGGTTGCTGGAAGGATGAAATCATTGCTGAGATATTTAGTCCTTAAGAGGCTGAGGTGATATTGAGTATTCCTATTAGCAGACATGGGGCTGAAGATAAAATGATATGGAATTATACAAAAGATGGTGAGTTCTCAATAAGAAAGTGCATACCATCTAGAGATGTCTAGACAAAAGGCCAGGAAAGGTGAATCTTCAAAGCCTAGTGAGGGTGTACCTACATGGCAGCTGATATGGGATTTAAATGTCCTGGAATTTGTTAAAAATCTTATGTAGAAAGTTGTTCATGAGATATTACCTACTAGGAAGAATCTTTGATAAAAAGATTGTGGACTCTCCAAACTGCCCTATTTGTGTGCAGGAAGAGGAATCAGTTTATCATGCATTGTAGAGCTATATTGCTGTTAGTGATGTGTGGTCTGATATTAGAAGTCATGTCAAGTGAGCTACATCTAATAATATGCTTATGAATTTATGTATGAGGTTGATAAAGAAGTTAAAAACGGATGATTAAACCTGGTGGTATTTATAGTGAGAAGAATCTGGACAAGAAGAAATGCAGTGATATTCAGCAATCAATTTGAAGCTCCTGACATGTTAGTTATAACTACAGCTATAGCAAGGTTAGAGGAATTTAATCGGTTATAGTCTAAGCCTGCTGAAAACCAACAAGTACAATGGATTGAAAGAAAGATGGAAAGATAGAAAAGACCTGGACTAATGGAGATAAAAGCCAACTAGGATGCAGTTGTAGATGCAAATGGAAGAAAAGTGGGGCTTGGTATAAAGGGAATAAAGGGAATCGAAGGCTAAGCTCTTAGGCGAACACGTCATCGTTTTATGTTCTTGGTGAAACACTTGTATAAAATCTATAGTTGAACTTTGATAGTTGGGTTGAGAATTGTAGAGACTTGATCTTGCTTTGAAGGTTGAAGGTTCTTCGAAAACCTTTTCCAACAATTAATACAAGAGATTCCTTTCTCACTTGTTTTCTTTATTCTTATTTCTGGGTGAATTCTTGTTGTGTTCTTGAAGATTTACCTTTACAATTGGCATCAGAGAGGACAATCCTCTCATGGCGAAAGGGACACATGCAGCTTTGAAATCGAAACTAGATGGGTCGTAGAAGCAACATGAGGTTTTGCAGAGACAACTAGATGATCACATCATGCCATTCACGACATTGCTAACAAGTTAAAACAACTTTTAGATATGATCAAGAATTTGGTTGAGAGTCGTCAAGTTACTCCTCCTATGGAGGATTTTCATGAATGTAGAGGTGGTATTCATGAGGAAAGATCTTTTATGCCTCGTGGTGTGAGGCTAGATTTTTCACACTTTGATGGAAACAACCTTGCTGGGTGGATTTTCAAAGCCACCCAATATTTTGAATTCCATCAAACTCCCTTAAATAAGAGATTTTTGATGTCATCTCATCATATGGAGGTGAGGCCTTGGTGTGGTACCAAAATGCCATAGATTGTGGATTCTTTATTGGGTGGGACACTTTTCTAAAGGCCTTACAAGTTCGATTTGGCCCCACGGCCTCTGATGATCCTATGGGGGCTCTTACACGTCTCAAAAAGACCACATCAATGATATGTTACAAAGCTCAATTTGAAGCGTTGTGTAATATACTTAAGGGCTTATCTGATAGACACAAATTGAGTTGTTTCCTAAGTAGTTTAAAGGATAAGATTTCTTTGCCTGTCCAAATGCTCAATCATATTAATCTCAATGTAGTCTTTGGATTGGCTAAAATCCAAGATGAATATGTGTTGGCAACAAAGAAGTCATGGAGAGTGGAGCAGTAAATACTGAGAGGTTAGGCCACAAAAGTCATTTGTTCCAGTTAAGAAAGTTTTTTCTACTCAAATGGATGAAAAGAGAAGAAAATGGTTGAGCAACCACTATGATGAAAAGTGGAACCCACCACGTGTGTAAAAATCCAAAAGTGTATCTTTTGCAAGGGGAAGAGGGTGAAGTTGAAGATGCAGTTGTTAGGGATGAGAGTGAATAAGGCAATGCCTTGGGAGAGAAAGCAGTGAATGAGGATGAGAGCTTGGAAATTTCCATTCATGCCCTATGTGGTTGTCCTAACAACAATGCCATGAGGTTGCTTGGTAGGATTGGGGAATGTTCAATAGAAATCTTGGTGGATTCAGGGAGCTCCAAATTCACAATTCCCTTTCATATTTTAACATTAAGGGGTTGTGATATAGTACTCGGAGTCTAGTGGTTGAGGACTTTGGGGCCCATTAATTGAGATTTTTCTACTATGTCTATGAATTTTACGATAGGATAGTCAAGAGTTATATTGCATGGGGTGAAGAATGCTAATTTGTGTGTGCATAGTGGGGAGGGTTGGTTGAAATCTTCTCTAGTTAGTCAGCATGGCTAGTTTTTGCAACTTGTGGCAGAATAACCATCTCTCCATCCTAGCAGTCAAATTGATGAGATTGTTGTAGTTGTTGAACATCTTGCAGATTTATTTGCAGAACCAGTGGGATTACCTCCAAAAATGAATTTTGATCATCAATTTCCTTTAAAAGAAGGTACTAGACCTATTTTAGTTAGGCCATATTGATATCCACATTATTAAAAGACAGAAATAGAGAACATTGTGCAGGATATATTGAAATCAGGTGTAGTGAGACCTAGCCAAAACCTTCTACTCACCTGTCTTGTTGGTTAAAAAAATAGATCGAACTTGAAAAATGTGTGTTGATTACCATGCATTGAATCAATAAACTATCAAGGACAAGTTCCATAAAGTTGTCATTGATGAGTTGCTTGATGAATTATTTGATGAGTTACTTTCCAGGCTCGGGGACATGGTTTATGCACAGGCACACACATGTGGACAGTAAATGAATGCCTAGAGGTATAGTGCCCATCAGAGCACTGTGTTGTGCACAGTGCCACGTATGAATAGTCCATCCATGGCACGTATAGTGCCATGCATGGAGAATCAGCGGGTGCACGTCCTGTGCACCTGAGCAGCACCGAGCACTGTCTTGTGTGGCCAAGAGCAACGGGCGAGAACTCTAGGCCATCGCACCGGCCGCCAGCATTTTTTGCCACGACCATGGTGGTCACCAGAACCAAAGGCAGTGCATGTTGTGCACAACGCCACTGCAAGATATCACCCCGCAAAGACCACCGTGAGTCCACTTGACCTTCCGATGGCCACTATCGAGGTAGTTGGAAGTTTCTGTCTCCAACCGTCTCGCCACCATCGCTAGGGGCTGAATGGGTGCTCCATACAGAACACCTCTGCATGCAACTCCAGAGTGCACTGTACGAGTGCACAGGGCACAACCTCCCGTGTGCCCAGAGCTCTCGACGCCACTCCGCGAGCCCAGTCACCAGCCGGCATGGCCCCCACCAGGGGGTCATGAGCAATACTTCCCGTGCGCATGGAGACCATGCCGTGGCCCAGCCAAGACACGGTCTGAAAGGGCGGCCAACGCCCACCATGAGGTGCACTGGCACTGTCTATCTCCTATGGGACGGTCAAATGACTCCCACTCCCTCAGGTGTGGTTCTGCACAAACCACGCCAGTAGCACCAAAAACCAATGCACGGTCCGGCTGTGTTACAGATGGAACAGATACCGGCAGAGGTCCTCGTGGTCCGCCGGCAATGTTTGACCTCACCGGTGCTATCTCCAACACCCATGGCTGGCCTGCGGTGGCCATTCACCGCGCACCCAGGCGCAAGGTGCCGTGCACACAACAAGAAACTCTCGGCGTCCAGTAATGCCATGGAAATAGCTCGATCTCCAGCTCCGGCACCACTTGCTTGGAAGTCACTAGCTCGGAAGCAACACACTCGAACTTCCCTCTGCTCGATAACCATCTACAGCTCAGTAACCACTTACACTGGTTCCTCCGCTCGAAGAGCACTACAAGGAAACAGCAGACACGGATTCCCTCAACTCGGCAAACAACATGCACGTGTCCCTCAGCTAGGTTCCTCAACTTGCTCGGGAAAATCCCTGCATAGGAAAATAACTCAGCTGGAGAAACAACATGCAGGTGTCCCTCAGCTAGGTCCCTCAACTTGCTCGGTTCCTCAACTTGGTAAATCTGTGCATGAGGTTCCTCCACTTGGAAAGCACTAAACGGAAACAGCAGACACAGATTCCCTCAGCTCGACATGCATAGATTCTCGCTTGGAAACTCACCTGAACGTGGAGCACCAACTCATATGCTTCAGCTCGAAAATCATTACACATGAAGCACCTACTTGGGAACCATCACACGGATACATCTATCATCTATTGGAAGATACCTCACCTACGCATGAAGTCACATACACCACGTCTGCCATGTACGGGAAGCCTAGGGCAAACCAGGCCAGTGGCATAGACAAAATTGATAAAATTGCACAACTTGCATAAGACTTTTTCTTTTCTGCTCAGTTCGGCTTCTACTCGGCTATTCTCCTCTGCTCTGCTCTGTCGTGCTATTTTGCTCTGCACTGCTGCACAGGCAAGCATGGACTCTCCCTGACTAATCAACAACTCCAGGTTCATTACTTACAACATTCATGTGAATTCTGTTTCTACTAACAAAGTTATTTCTATCATTGGAACGGACTGCTGAGAGCAAAAGGTCAAGAACCGCCCGACCTACTAGAAACAATCTCGGTCTCTAGATCGACCACGAAGTATAAAGCACAGGACTAGAGCCACGAGCTCTACCCTGCTAACAGCTATTCACAACGCAAGTCCCAATGACTTGCCGAGCTTCGTGCAAGGTTGCTGTGTGCGATGCGTTGGTGAGGGAGAAGCGCCCTTAGGCTCTGCCAACCTATAAGTGCCAATCCATGAAGTATAAAAGCACAGGACCAGAGCCATGAGCTCTGCCCTGCTAACAGCTATTCACAACGCAAGTTCCAATAACTTGTCGAGTTTCATGCAAGGTTGCTGCATGCGATGCATTGACAGTGATAGAATCTCCATCAGCGAAATCTCCATCAATAAAATCGAGTCACTAGACTCTCACGGCACCACGCTCGCGCTTTACGCTGTCGAGTCCATCTCCCGCCCCATTTGAGCTCTGCGCTCGAGAGGCATTAATGAGGAAATAGGAGCAGAAAGGAAAACTGAGGAAATAGGAGTAGAAACAAAAGCTGAGGAAATAGGAGCCAAAAGAAAAATTAAGGAAATAGGAGCAGAAAGAAAAGCTGAGGAAATAAGAGTAGAAAGAAAAGTTGAGGAAATAGGAACACAATAAAACCAAGTCACTAGACTCTCGCAAGCACCACGCCCGCGCTTTACGCGGTCGAGTCCATCTCCTTCATCATTCAAGCTCTGCGCTCGCGCTTCATGTGGTCAAGTCCATCTCGCGCCCCATTCGAGCTCCATGCTCGCGCTTTATGCGGTTGAGTCCATCTCCCACTTCATTCGTGCTCCACGCTCGCGTTTTACGCGGTCAAGTCCATCTCCCGCCCCATTCGAGCTCCGCGCTCGCGCTTTACGCAGTTCAGTACATCTTCTGCCACATTTGAGCTTCATGCTCGCGCTTTATATGGTTTAGTCCATCTCTCACTTGCAGCATACGCGTACGCATTAATGCTTGGTATTAGTTCGAAAACCCATTCACATTCAACGTGCCCACCCAGGACAAAAATTCTCATAAGGAAAAACTTTCATAATTTACAGCCCACAAGTGTGCTAAAAATTAGCGCTGTTCTGTGAGGGGTAAAAATGCCCATAGCCCATAAATTGGGCCCAGCCTACCAAGCCATCACTAGGGACAAAAAAAGGGACAAGGAAGAGGCAAGAGGGAGACAAGAGAGATATGAGGGCTGTAAATGTCAGAGGGTCAGAAGGAGAAGGAGAAGTGTTCACGCAAGGGAGACCTGCCATCTTATGGCAAGCTAGCATGTGCAATAAATGGTCAAGCAAACATATAAAAGGAGCGGCCCAGACAACATAAAACAGGGATGGATACGGATAAACACGGATGAATAAAGGATATTGAGATCGATGAAGATACATTAAGTTCAGTAGCCTCTTGAGGAATAGCTCCAACCTTCTCTGTACAGTAAGATATGAAGATCTATAAGTGATTGTAAACAGATATATTATAGTGGAGATTTTCCTCCCCAAACCCCTGTAGACGTAGGCATATTGCTGAACCACGTAAATCTTGGTATCCATCTCTTTTTACTTTCCCTGTACTTATTTTCCATTCACCGCCATGGGTGTACGAACCGCCACCTTACAGTCGCACCGGAACACTGTCGGGGGCTCCAAATAATTCACATTGCGGCACTGTTAGTGTAGAGTTGCCTAGGCTTGCAAAACACGATGTCAACATAATATGTTTGGAAAAGTTACTCCATACATCACTAGCCATCAAACAATGGAGTAAGAGATTGTGAATCAACCCGATCCCCAATCACCACAATGTATTCCTTACTTGAAAAAACCAATCACGAGAATCTTACCTATAATAGTTGTTGTTCATGGCAACTTCATGCAAAAAAAATGTAACTTTCAAAGAGAATTTTGTCCACCAACTACCCTTCCATGTTACGAAGATTATTAAAGTTATACATCGAGTTTGAGTTTTATTAAAATTTATCTTTCAAATCAAATTATGTCATATAAATATTTTACTAGTGTGCTCTATACACTAACTTGAGATCAATAGAATTTTTTTAAAAATGAGTTGTAAAATAGTTGCAAAAGAGTTGTAAGTGTATTATTACCATTTTCCTATGGTGATGAGGCAACACTATAGAGATAGTGCAACAATTTCTTAAGATTGTAGCTCTTGAGGTCCATCTCAAATGTCCGAAATCGATCCACCCCAACTGCTCTCGCAAAAACTATCTTGACTCCTCTTTCACATTCCTTACTATCTCTCTCTTTCCCTTATGTCTCTCTAAAACCTCTCAATTTCCATCATTTTTGATGGAATCGGAATTCTCTAGCCAAAATTTTTTATCAATAAGATATATCTCATTGCTATTTTTCTAAGTTGATATATCAAATACTCATTGCTGTGAGATTTTTTAAGTCCAAAGATTCTCATCACTATAAAAAAGAGAGAATTTATCCATAAATGATGGGTAGAGAATAATTTCTGTTGTCTCACTTTTCTTTGTGAAAAGAAGATTTCATATGGTTTATTTTTTGTATACCAGTTTTTTTTTAATTTTTTGGCTTTCAATGCTTTTTGATTTGGCATATTCCATCCTACTCTCTTACTCGTTCTTTTTTTCGTTTCATTTCCACAATAACTATTTTTTATCTCTTCGGTGTGGAATATTTGTTTCTTTCTAATGTAGCGTTTTGGATTTTACAATTTCTTGTGAATTGTATATATTTATGGCCGAGATGTGTGCTTAGTTCTTAAAAATTATTGATATTAGATGCTTGAGAAATATTTGCTATATTTTTTAGGTATAATGGGTTCAATAAAAATATTAGGTGCCGTTTGGAGAGTGAGTTGAGATGAAATAAGATATTTTAGATGAGTTGAATTGTTAGAAAGTACAGAGGAAAAAATTACCTGAAACTCAGCTCACAAAATTGCTCCACAAGTTTCTCCAAATTGACAACTCACAAACTCTTCCTTTTAGTGGCGAAGTGTACTACGTAGTATAAAACTAGAGTAACACTTAACAAATCCACAGCCTAAATACTCTTTCAAGAGAGAACAAAAAGAGAGAGATTTTTTCTATTTTCAGAATAGTGCCAAAACCTTCTTGAGATGGACTATATATAGTCCACCAAAGGCTAGCCATTACACTGCAAATAAATGCAGTGTAATGGCTTGTAGCGTATGTAACGTATGGCTTAATGCCATACGTTCATGTCTTGAAGGGGGGGTCAGCCCACGTGGGCGCCCCTCCTTTCACCTGCTAACATCTCCCACTCGCACACAGTGGGCATGACCCCAGGTCTGCATCTCTCTAATGTTCTCAATCTTGTTCATACAAGTAAATAGACCGTGCGACCACCAAGCACATCTGTAGAAAGGTGGGAGTACATACACCAAATCTCTCCCAGAGAAGACCAGCATAGTAACATCCCTAAAGTGTCTGGTCATGTCCTAGACTCATTCAACCATATCAAGATCAAGCATTTTCAAACCCTCTTAAGTTAAAAAACTCAGAACAATGCTTGACTACCTCCAAATCATTTCAATGTGTTCACGACCTTAGCCGCTACCAAGATGTAGCGTCATAGTTTGACGTCAGCAAACACTATCGAAGATACGATATCGTAGAATCTTCCCTTTGCACTTATATCACTCAATTTTGGTCGAATCGCTTTCCCAGCGATGCCTCTTTAGATCGTATTAATCATGGCCATAGACAGCATGCCAAAGTAGCAATCATCACAACCTCCACCTCGTGACACAGTCAAAGGTAAAGGACACTTAATAAAATGAGACTCACACAGTGAGAAAGAGGGGAACCTTTTACTCACTTACCCGTAAGGTCGTATAAGCACATGTAGTATGAAACACATGCTACGGTGGATTTCTCTTTCTCAAAGAGCATATGTCTATATCAACACCATACAGATCTTGGTCTAGTCGCTCCTTAGGAGTCTAACCCCGAGTTCTTCAATTTGCACGCCTCCGAGGCGTTAAAGAGAATCTCGCATCTGGCTAACTACAGGCTACATGGATGGTGGGGTAACCCATGCATAGTCCATTCAATGGACCTCATCTTAGCTCCCACTAACGCAACATACTTTGTATCAACCAACTTATCCCTTTGGACAAGTACCTAGGGACACAATGTCTCATCTCTACTCGCTACTTAAGAGTTAGAGGCGATCGTTCGTGTGAGTAAGCCGATCTAAGCCTGTTGACATATCTTGTGTTTGTGTATTAAAAACAAAAACAATACGATAAAGACAATGACTGAATCATATTGTATTAATATTCCAAAGGAAATATTACATCTTAATGTTATTTGTAATACAAATTACATTTATAATCTACGCAGTCCTAGATTCCTAACATGAGCCTCAAAGACATCTCTTGCTATAGGCTTCGTTAAGGGATCAGCAACCATGTGACTCGTAGAAAGATGTTTCAGAACCACTTCCTTTTGCGCTACCATATCTCTGATGTAGTGATATCTGATATCTATGTGTTTGGTTCTTCCATGATACTTAAAGTCCTTAGCATATGCAAGAGCAGCCGTGCTATCGCAGAATATTATCACCGGATCTGAAGTATCCGTGCCAATATCTAAATGCTTGAGGAACCTCCGTAACCAAACAGCTTCTTGAACTGCTGCAGAACAAGCTATGTATTCTGCTTCCATGGTGGATAAAGCTATACAGGGTTGTTTCTTGCTGCTCCATGTAATGGCGCCATTGTTGAGCAGAAAGATATACCCAGTGGTTGATTTACGCTCATTTAGGTCACTACCCCAGTCGGCATTGCTGTAACCTCTTAGCTGCAAATCTGAACCTTGATAGCACAGCACATAGTCTGCAGTTCCCTTCAGATATCGCATAATCTTTTTGACTGCTATCCAGTGAGCCAGTCCAGGGTTAGATTGGAATCTACTTACTAGGCCAACTGCATAGCATATGTCAGGCCGAGTACACATCATTGCGAACATCAGACTACCCACAGCATTAGCATAAGGAACACGGGCCATCTTTTCCTTTTTTCTTTGAGTCTTAGGACACATCTCTTTAGATAAGTTCTCGCTTTTTGTAACAGGGGTGTCAATGGGTTTACATTCACTCATTAGGAAGCGTTCGAGAACTTTCTTTATGTAAGTCTGTTGGGACAAACACAATATTCTCTTTGAGCAATCTCTGTAGATCTTAACTCCCAGAATGTATTCTGCCTCACCCATATCCTTCATCTCAAAATTTAAGGATAACCACTCTTTTGTGGCGACTATCAACCCTTTATCATTTCCAGCTACTAGTATGTCGTCAACATATAATGACAACATAATGAAACTCTTCTTGGATCTTTTGACATAGACATAATGGTCCTCTGTGATCATCGTAAACCCATTCGAAAGAACGGCTCGATGGAATCTGAGGTACCATTGCCTAGATGATTGTTTTAGGCCATATATCGATCATTTGAGCTTGCATACTTTGCGCTCTTGACCTTTGACCACAAAACTCGTTGGTTGATCCATATAGATCTCCTCATCTAGTTCTCCATTGAAAAATACTGTCTTAACATCCATTTGGTAGAGTTCCAAATCCATGTTTGCTACTATAGCTAGAATCAGGCGAATTGAAGCAAACCTCACAACTGGTGAAAAAGTTTCTTCATAGTCTATACCCTCCTGTTGGGTATATCCTTTCGCCACTAAGCGAGCTTTGTACTTATCTATCGATCCATCCGACTTGCGTTTGACTTTAAGAACCCATTTGTTCCCAATAGTCTTACGCCCTGTCGGTAGATCAACCAGATCCCAGACCTGGTTAGTTTTCATAGACTCAATTTCATCATTAAGAGCTTTCATCCACTCATCTTTAGTAGAAGATGAGAGAGCCTCATGAATTGTCCTAGGCTCATCATCATCATGCGGAGCTACCATAAAAGCTTCCCCTTCAATCTCAAAACGATGACGGGGAATACTTTCACGTGTGCTTCTACGCGGCTGAGGTTGTTGTGATTGATTGACAAGTAGTATTTGTAGGAGCTTGAAGAATCTTTTCCTCATTCTTAACTAAATTCCTTGGAGCACTTTCCTCTTGTTCCATAATCTCATGAAGTTCTACACTCCTATCAACCTCTCCTCTACTTGGAAATTCATTTTCAATGAAGTCCACATCTCGTGATTCAATTTCAGTCACACTTCCATCAGTTTGTTCACCTATTAACACATACCCTTTAGAGTGTTCTGAGTACCTTATAAAGATACACTTCTTCCCTCTAGGGCCTAATTTCCCATACTTATGAGAAAGATCGTGAACAAAACCCGTTGAACCCCATGGCCGCAAGTTACTCAAATTGGGTTTCTCGCCGGTCCATAGTTCATATGGGGTGGAAGTTACTGATTTGGAGGGCACTCGGTTAAGAATGTAGGCAGCAGTTAAAAGTGCATCCCCCCAAAAAGAAATTGGAAGGTTTGCTTGCGCCATCATTGACCTAACCATCTCAAGTAGTGTTCGATTTCTCCTTTCCGCCACATCATTTTGCTGTGGCGTACTTGGCATCGTCAACTGTCTCTTGATTCCTTTTTCATCACAGAGCCTTTTAAATTGCTCAGAGAGATATTCTCGTCCTCGGTCAGTTCTTAGAGTTTTTAAACTCTTGTCTAACTGATTCTCAACCATCCTTAAATACCGCCTAAAGCACTCCAATGCTTTAGACTTATGGGAGATTAAGTAGACATGACTGTAACGTGAAAAATCATCTATAAATGTGATGAAGTAGACACCTCCGTGTCTTGTCCTCACACTCATTGGGCCACAGATGTCTGAATGGACTAATTGCAGTGGAAAAGATGCCCTAGTGGCTTTTCCAAACGGTTTTCTCTTAACTTTTCCCATTAGACAATGTTTACATGTGGGCAAGATGACTTTAGCGAGATTGCCTATTAAGCCCTCTCTAGCTAACCGAGTCATTCTATCTTGCCCTATATGGCCAAACCTAGCATGCCATTTATATGAATCCATATTATCAGATGCAGAAAGAAAAGTAATTGACTCATTCATATTTGAATAATTCAAATTTAATATCATAAAACCGTCTTGAAGAAAAGCATTGCCATAAAACACATGGCCCAAATGAAAGGAAACATAATTGTTTTCAAATACAATCTGAAAACCAAGTTTTAATAGAGTAACTACGGAAAGTAAATTTCGTCGGATTTCGGGAGCGTATAGCACATTGTGGAGGAAAAGAGTGCGGCCACCCCGCAAGTCCAGCTTGTAGGTACCAAGTCCCAGTACCTCCACGCTAGCTCCATTCCCCACCTTGATATCACGACTCCCAGCTGGAATCCGGCGATACTCCACAAATCCGACTCTGTCTCGCGCTATGTGTTCGGTCGCTCCTGAATCAACAATCCACATAGGATAGGAATAAGCAACCATCACATGGCTAGTTACAAAAACAATGCGAGAAAAGTCAGAGTGTACATTCTTCAGCTCAGTGCAGTCACGAGCGAAGTGGCCATTCTTTCCACAGTTGAAGCACTCTAATTTCGACTTGTTCTTCCCCCGCTTGCCCCTCTTGCTGCGCTGGGAAGTTCCTGACACCTTCTTGATTTGTCCAGCAGCTACTCCATTCTTGGGCTTCTTGCGCTTAGGCCTTGATGCCTTGTGCGAACCAGAATTAGCCACATAGGCTGTATGATTGGGCTTAGCAGCCTCTAGGCGCTCAGCCTCTAATTCTAAATGAGGCGAGACATCATCAAAGTCTTTGATATTCTCGTTATGCGTTAGGTTCTGGCTCATGTTCTCCCAAGAATTCGGTAGTGATCTTATCACTGCCTGCACTTGCTGTTCATCTGTCAGGTTGTTTCCTGCCGACTTAAGTTCGCGGATCATGGTCGACATAGCTCTAAGATGCTGCTTCATCATGTGGTCAGAGCGCATCTTATAAGAGTCAAACCTCATGGTTAATCCACGCAACCTAGTCGCTAAAGTTCCACCAAACTTCAATTTCAAAGCTTCCCACATGCTTTGGGCAGTGTCATAGATCTCGAACTCACACATAAGATCATTGTGCATGTTGCTTAACATTATTATGCGCGCGCACCGACTTTTCTTAGCCCATTCAGTATAGGCTTGTTGATCTATCTTGTGTTGTTCCGAGGTCCCTTCCCCGGGCGGAGTAAGAGAGTGAGATAAGGCCTCTAAGACCTCTTGCTCATCTAGGACATATTGGATCTTGCGATGCCAAATGTCGTAGTTCTCTCCATCTAATTTCTCCCATTTGTTTAGATCGACAACTATGTTCTTGGATGCCATATCACTACAATACGCAAAAAAAGATATTATACACACACCTAAGAAATCTGCCGCATCCATCCAAGATAGAAAAAGAATAATTTAGACATGTCGCAAGATCGAAAAATCGCTAGGCTTCATAATCATCTCTTGCGCCACAATATCCAATTATTAAATTTTTAACCTAATTCCCGCGCAAATTTAAAACAAATATGGGAGATTTAATCATCATAAAGCTCAACCATACTCCCACTATCTTAAGTAGTCTCCTAGTCATAGTCATATGTAAAGACATAACCTACTAAAACCGCAGTAACCTTTTGGGCCAGTCTACAAGGACAGCTACCCAGACCATAGCAACTTGTTGGGCCAGTCTACAAAGACAGCCAGACTACAATGACCTGTTGGGCCAGTCTACAAAGATGGTTCATATAAGACCATTACAGTCCATTTTTCTTGTTCCATCAGTGCATTTACAGTTCTTACTGGGGCCACTGTAGTCTTTTTGGCTATACAATGCATTTACAGTTCTTACTGGGGTCATCATGGTCTTTTGGCTATACAGTGCATTTACAGTTCTTACTGGGGTCATTGCAATTCTTTTAGCCTATCATTCACACTGACAATTCTAACTAAGACTACTTAGTGGGATTTTCTATATTTTTATCACTAAAAGAAATGAAGACTAATGTTTAAACATCCAAACTTAACATTCATAGATGATAAAATAATCACATATCCACATGTTCAATTCACTCATACATGTAATGATATTTAATCTCAAATAAAAAAAAAATCACATGTAATATAACATTATGGAATTAAAAAAATAGCATGAATATAACCATATATACATATGTAATCACATTTAATCTAAAATATTAAATAAAAGATCACATGTTATATAACAATATATCTAAGCATATATTAAATCATGCAAAAAAAAAATTTAATTTAATTTAATTTTATTATTATTATTATTATTTTTTAATAAAAAAATAACCCCCACCTAAACCAAAGGAAAATCGTAACCTCGTGGTACGCACAGCCCTTATTTAATCAGTGGTTTTGAGTTCAAATCCTAGATGCCATTTTCATCCCCTTCTTTTTTATTTTGTGTTTCTTTAAAAAAAACTTAAACAAGGCTGGGCCGAAATGGCCCAGGCCCTCCTTTTTTTTTTTTTAAACAGACTCTTAAGGGCCGAATGGCCCAGCCCAGTTTTTTTTTTTTTTTTTTTTTATAAAAACATGGGCCGAACGGCCCAGCCCAATGTAAGACAAAGAGATTCGGTCATCTCCTACCTCCAGCTCGGGCACTGTTCATGAGTGCCCCTTCTGCATCCACCATTTGCAGCTGCTATCGAGGCTGGGCTGGACGGCAGAGCACTCACCGGAGTGCTCTGAACATCACGTTGTGTAGCAAGTGGAGTGGGCTGCACTCATGGTGCAGCACCACTCCACGGTGCGCGCAGCGCACCTGTGGTGCTTGCAGCGCCACCGTGGTGCGCAGCACCCAGGCGCGCGGCACCACTCTGGTGCTTGCTGCACCACCGTGGTGCGAGCAGCACTACACTGGTGGTTGCTGCGCCACCGTGGTGCGCGCGGCATCACTGTAGTGGTGGTGCACCACCTCTGTGCGCACTGTTCAACCCAGATGAAAAAAATATATATATAGTGGCAGCACCACTACTACGCACTTACTAAGAATTTTTTTTCTTTATGGATTTAAAAAAAAATTGAAGACTATAAAAAATGGCATCCAGATTTCTCACATAAAAATATATATATATATAAACTGGGAACAATTTATATGGCTCTGATACCAATGTTAGAAAGTACAGCGAAAAGAATTACCTCAAGCTCAGCTCACAAAATTGCTCCACAAGTTTTTCCAGATTGACAACTCACAAGCTCTTCCTTTTAGTGGTGAAGTGTACTACGTAGTATAAAACTAGAGTAACACTTAACAAATCCACAACCTAAATACTCTTTTAAGAGAGAACAAAAAGAGAGAGATTTTTTCTATTTACAGAATGGTGCCAAAACCTTCTTGAGATGGACTATATATAGTCCACCAAAGGCTAGCAGTTACACTGCAAATAAATGCAGTGTAACGTATGTAACGTATGGCATTAAGCCATGCGTTACAAGACATGTAACGTATGGCTTAATGCCATACGTTCATGTCTTGAAGGGAGGGGGTCAGCCCACGTGGGCACCCCTCCTTTCACCTGCTAACATAAAATATTATTAAAATATTATTTTTCATATAAAGTCATGTCAATTTATATATTTATTTTTGTAGAATCTCTTTGTATATGTATTCTTCTCTTTTTAAAAGTTGTTTCCTAATTTTTTTTATGCGATCGGACGTATAGAACTTAATAAATGTTTGTTTTAAAGTGAATGTTATTTTTTAGAGTTTATATCCAAACTCTAGAGTCTTGGATCAGAGATACGCACATAAAGTGGATCTACATTTTTTATGGTTATCCAAATGAATTTCTCAACATTATTAAGTACTCAATAAATATTATAAGAATTATTTTAAGTGTATCTCTTCCCCTCTAGACTCTAGATTTCGAACAAGAAATCTAAAAAATCTAAATTTGTAAAAATCAAGCACATATAAAGCCATCCTCACTAATTTCAAGTAAAATGCGGGGGGTCATTATCTTAATGTCATGGACAAAATATTGCTAGATTCTCAAGGAAAATGAATATATTTTGTGAGATGCACCAATGTATTGGATCAATCAAAACTCTCAAGTTAAATTCTTTTTTTAAAAAATAAAATAAAATGATATTTAGAATGTTAAGGTGTTCAAGTCTCGTATATTTATTTTGAAATAAATAAATAAATTTAAAATTCATATAAAAAGAATTTGCTTTCTTAACAATACACTTCATTTTTTTTTTCAAATAAAATATGCAGTGTTTGCAATTCTAGCATTATCCAAAAAAATAAAAGGTAAGATATGACTAAACTTACTTCAGAGATCTTTCTCAGTGCTGCCCAGCATCGATGCCTATGCCAAAGTCACCAAGCGCACTATCTCAATTCTCAAGCATCCGCATTCTCCCGGAAGCGTCTCGTTGGATGCACAACTCAGCTGAGTGGATTTTACTTTTAAATTACTTTAAGAGTAATGTTAGAGAGAAGCTACTATTATGAGTGCACATTTTGCATTCACTATGTAGCTTTTTCTCATCCTTTCATTTTTTTCTCATTTTAAGAAACAGACGGTCTGGATGAAGCCACATGGTATGTGCAAAATAGATGCTGCAAACAGTGACTTCTATCAATATTTTTCCTTACTTTAAACATCCAAATGCATGTTTCATTTTCTTTCAGTTCAAAGATGAGATTATTGACTTCCCACACGTGACAAAGTTCAAATTTCAGATTATTGTTAGACTATTTGACAAATCCACGTGAACCTATTTTGGCTGCAAGTGCGACAAATATGCACGTTTGGCATGGGAAGTGGAAAAAGTGTCAGATGAACAGTACTGTTTAATAGTGGACTCAATTATTTTATACTTTTTTATGAATATATTTAAATTCATCTTAATATTTAAACATATTTTAAGTGAACTCTATAAATCTCAACTCAATATTATTCATAAAAAATTCAATTCAACCTAACATCCAAATGTAACAACTGTAGTTTAGACAATAAGATAAATAAAATATTTTTAGATGAAAATTAAAAATTAAAAAAATTTTATTATAATATTATTTTTTAATATTATTATTAATTTATAATTAAAAAAATTAAATTATTTATTATATGCTATATAAAAATTTAAAAAATTTATAATACGAGATAAGATAAAATTTGATGTGATGAAATTCTTTTCAATGTCCGAACGGGGCCGAAACCCAACAAGCAAACTCCCAGTCGCAGCTCCCAAACTCTTATAAAATCCCCGCATGCGCATGGCCCTCCTCCCAGCATCTTTCCCTCGCCCTCATCATCCGTAAGGCAGATCCACAAAAACACTCCCCCGCCACGCTTTCAGTTCAGAAGGGAGCTTCTCTGGTTGGTGAGAAGAAAAAGTTGGGTTGCTTTCAATCGAAGGCTTCAATGGCGACGCCATCAACTGATAAGAAGAACGTTGAGGTGTTGGATACGGAGGAGGATCAAGCTGTTTCTCTGGCTAAGTACACGGCCAATCTGTCTAATCAGTTTTGCAAAGAAAGAGGGGCTTTTTCCGTCGTCTTGTCTGGTGGGTCTCTCATCAAGTCCCTCAGGTAACAACACCCCAAGGGGTTTTGTTTCTTGTACGGATTTTACTTTACTGTTACTGATGGGAATCTGTGTGGAAATGGAAAGAAAATGGAAATTTAGGTTTGTAACTATGGTCGTCATTACAGACATGATCACTCGTGTGGACGATCTGCTTTTATTTTTGGGTATGGGTTTAGTGGTCTATCTGGTTGTGAAGAGAATGTGGGAAAGGAAGAAAAAAAGAAAACTGTGTCATGGGTTTATTGATTGTTATGGACCAAATGAAGTTGATGCAAAAATCTCCATTTCCTGAGTCCAATATTAGTTTTACCTGGTTGAGGTGAGTTTTTTGTTTTTTGGGTTATTCTTAAACAGTGTTCTATACACAAGTTAAAATGATCTCTCCTTTCCCGTTACATGGTTTCATTGGTAGTAGCCAATTGCAGGGTAATAGATCAGTTGTATGAGCTTCTCGATAAATGAGGAATCGTTTTGGTAATTGCCTGACATTGAGATTTCAGGAAGCTACTGGAACCCCCATACATTGATTCAATTGAATGGTCGAAATGGCATGTCTTTTGGTTAGATGAAAGAGTAGTACCAAAGGATCATGAAGACAGTAATTATAAGCTTGCTAATGATGGGTTTCTTTCTAAGGTACGATTGTGGAATATGTTCTGATTTCATTTTTACTAAGACTTGCTGGCATATTTTGATTATGCTGCTGTTTGCGATACCTCAGTGTCTTATGTTGAATATTACCCTCAGTTTATTTGGAAATCGTTTCACTGTGTTAGAGCTTGTGAAAGTGTGGATCTAAGACCAATGGCAGCACCACTTGGTAGAAGGGATTGCAAGGACAATAGTAAGGTCAAAAGAGAACTTGGGGTCCGGATGGTTAGAAAGACAAAATTATCTTACAAAACAAATTTAGGAGAGCATAGTTTGTTTATGACTTTGTTGAGTTCAATTATGATTCGTTTAGGTGCAGGAAAAATACAAGATTTGGGTGTTGTTGAATGGCAGGAGATGTCTTGCCTATTTTCTGAATAATTTATAAATTCTAATTCCAGATGGTTATTCTTGATTTGTATCAAAACATATTCTGGGTCACGTGTAGTTAGAAGGTAGTTTCAATCTTTAATTGAATTATTATTATCAATTTTCCTTTTGCTGTCCATGGTTATTCCTCTTGTGATGGTCTTTAGTGAGTTTAACCCTGTTATTTTCTTGACAGGTACCAATTCTCCCTGGTAATGTCTACGCAATCAATGATAAGCTGTCTGCTGAGGGTGCAGCAGATGATTATGAGGCTTGTCTAAAAAATTTGGTCAATAGAAACGTGATACCTTTATCTGAAGCTAGTGGATTCCCAAAGTTCGATCTCATGCTGCTGGGTATGGGTCCAGATGGACATGTGGCTTCTTTATTCCCAGGCCATCCTCTGCTCAAAGAAAATGAGAAATGGGTCACCTTCATTAAGGACTCTCCAAAACCACCTCCAGAGAGAATTACTTTTACCTTTCCAGTGATCAACTCGTCTGCATACGTTGCCCTCGTGATAACTGGTGCCGGTGAATCTGGAGCAGTGCAAATAGCTTTAGGAAAGAGTCAAAATTCAGTTAAGCTTCCTGTTCAAATGGTTTCACCTGAAGGGAAGTTGACTTGGTTTTTGGATAAGGATGCTGCTTCAAAGCTGTAGGGTTGGAATGGTTATGTTTGTGTGAGTTGAACCAAATAATGTGGTAGTATGGTTTATGTATCTTCAAATGAGCTAGTCTGTTTATTTGAAGGAGTTGAATAATATCTGGATGATATATGATATGCTTTTACTTTACCTTGTGTCAACTTGGGATGCAACCTAACATCAGGGAACATAGAACACTCTTCTGTATACATGAATTTATTTTCGACGCAATTTCTACCTACACTGGATGTGATTTGTTTTTCCTGTAATGTTATCTGCTGAGAATTTGATCTGTGTTTTGGGATGGTTGCTCCCATAGCCAACAATTCCACCCTTAAGGTTGCATTTTGTGAAGCAAAACCGATACAGGTTCGCCTAATTAGTTGTCTTTGACACTTCTTTGCTGGGTCAATGGTCTCTGTAAATCTTTCAGTACACTTCTTTGCTGGGTCAATGAATTAACCTCCTGCTTCTGAAATTAGGCCATCCTAAGACAACAGGTGTCATTAATTTAAAGTTAAATTTCAAGAATTATACCTCTCTAATATATGGAGATTTATTGTCATCCAACTGATCTTTTGATATTGCTAATTTATTTCGATCGGATTTGTTTATTGAAATTCCCTCCCGCTGACAGAGTTGTTATAGAGTGCCATGATTCCTAGGAACATGGCCTTCCTTTCTCTCTGGTTTTTGAAGAGGCTCAAGTGTTGGAGTTGTCATCTCTCCCTGGTTTCTGGAGAAATTTGCTTTTGCTACATGGCCTTCCTTTCTCTCAGTTTATAGATGCTCATACCTTGATTTATCAATTCTTCAACATGTTTCTGATACGCAGCACAAAAGATCTTCGCATTATCTTCATACATACTCAAAAAAAGAAAAAACAGAGAGAATAACAGAATAGAATCAATTCTGCAGGACTGAACGATTAGAACACCGTCCATGCGTGGCATGCCTGTCCAATCTTCTTCCACTGCCTCAACTCTAATATCTTCTTTTCCATGCAAAGGATGTGGATTTGGGTTTTGAATCTTATACTCAAGTGATCACTCAAGTCCTAAAGAATTATTGATGAAGCAATGGATGCTTGCCCCGAAAAGAAAAGAATATTTCATAAATAGACGAGAAAGTTAATCGATTTTCCTAGTGAACCCCAATCGCAAAACAATGGGATAATTCACTAAACCGGGTTAGGGATTCCCAATTTAAACCGGATAATTTTTTAAACCGGATTTGCCACATCGTAAGTGTGTAGTGTGTGATTTCAAAACCGGCCTAAAAATAGAATTATTTTTCACTAAGAACATGTGAACGAGTTAAATGTGCTCCTCCTATACCTATGTACCTAGTACAATAGAAGGGAGTGAGATGTCCCAAACGATTGTCCCATTATAGGCATATGATAAAAATAAAAATAAAAAAGAAGATGGATCATTGAGGGTGGTTTGAATTCACAAACCACCTCAACTCATCTCATTTTTATCATTATAATTTTTTCAATTCTTATATAAAATATAATATATAATTCAACTTTTTCAAATCTCAAAATAACTTTTCAAATTTTCACACAAAATATAAACAATTCAACTTTTTCAAATCTAAAAAAAAAAATAATATTAAAAAATATTATTCTAAAAATATTATTTTTTACTATTCACAAACCATCTCAATTAATTTTAACATTCAAACGACCAACCACATTTAATGGTTATCTGTACAAACCAAGAATACTAACCATAATCGCTATGTGCTATCTATTTTCAACAATTGGCATCTTATAAAAATTTGGTCCATATCATGAAGAGGTCTGGGACTTTGGTGGTTGTTTTAGTTAAGTATGACATCTTCACAATCAGCTGCTATTATCGATGAGCTTTGGAGAGAAAAGTTGAACTCGCAAATGAAAGAAACCTTGGAGAGAGAGCTTCATGTTCACTGAGGAATGATGAAGTCTTGAAGAGAGAGCTTCAAGCTCAGAAAAGGGAGGATAAAGTCTTGAAGAGAGAACTATAAGTTTAGAACAACGAGGATAAATTCATACGAAAATGAGTATGTTGATCTTTGAAGAAAAAGGGTGAAAAATAGGTGTGCACGACTATATTTGTGCATGTATTGGGGACCATCCATTATAATCAACTTGCTCATTTTCAGCCATTTTAGAGCAAATGGTAGCCCTAGTCAAAAAGGTCTTCCTCCATAATCATTCCCACCATTGTAGAAAGCACTAGTGCATTGTATTAGGCTTATATTGTACTAAACAGTATCAAACATTCATTTGTCTCTTAAATTTTGTGATTGAGATATTGTGTAATGCAAGACTATGTAATACTTTCTATTTTGTGAATGAGATTTTGTAAAAGATCCGCTTTTAGAGACTATGGAATACTGTGTCAATCACCTTGTAGGTGTTGTTCATGTGCATTAAGGTTTTTTTAATCTTTCTTCATTTTAGGCACTTTGTTGTGCAACACATAATAGGAACATCAAAGAACCAAATAAATTCCAAAAACTAATGTTCATACAACTGATGTTCATATATGATATTCAAACCCTGTGCCTTCAATTCCTGTACAATTAAAAATAATCATACAACTGTTCATAACTACTCTTACACTTTCCATCAAAGCTAAACAAACAATTGACTCAATTACATCTCCATGGTCAGATTTGCTATACAATTTAAAACCAAATTGGGATAATCAATTTAGGGGCCATCTCCATTATTCACCAATGGGTGTTGTACATTCTTCCTGTAGAGATAAAGGAAAAAAATTATTAGTAAGGAATATAAAAGCATAGAAAAGCATATTGTATATCCTGCAAATATAGCAGCATGTCATGGCAGCTTTTCTGATCTCCAATCACCAATTTCTCATCTTTTTATCTATGGTCATTGTCTACCTTCTCCACTCAAGATGATAATGACCACATATACAAAAGCCAATCATGCCCTTATTTGGTGTGCAAGGATGGTTCTATTGAAAAATAAAAATCTATCCTCATTTTGTCTAACAAAGCAATGAAACGGTGCATTGAAAATTGAAATGAGAGGACATGACAACACTCGACATATTGGAAAAATCTCTTCTTTTCAAATGAATTTTAATTCAAGATAAAATTAAGTGAATAATGGAAAAATCCTATAACGATGGTGTATAACATACTGAAAATAATAGAAAAATCCATTCCGATTCAGATCTAGCATCACACAGAGAGAGAGAGAGAGAGAGAGAGAGAGAGAGAGAGAGAGAGAGAGAGAGAGAGAGAGAGAGAGAGAGAGAGGTGATTACCTTGGTTGTGAGGGAGGAATGCGGTTCTGCTGAAGGCTCGAAAAATTAGAATCGGGTAAGGATCAATTCAATGAATCAGGCGATTTATGACAATTTTGAATTGAATATTTCAATATTGATAAAAAGTATTAAAAATCATATTTGCAATTCAAGCATTTTATATCATATATAAAAGAATATAAAATATAAATTCATTGACTACTTTAATAAAAATATGATATGAATTTAAATTATTTTAATAAATATGTCATTTATGTATTTAACCTCAATAATCGGCATTATTTTGCCTTATATACAAAAAATATAAAGACTATTAAGTCATAAAAACATGAAAATTTTAGTATTTTATGCACAACCATATAGCAATTCTTATTGAATACAATGATGAAAAGGTTAATATATATTTAGTTCTATTATATTTTTATACAAAAAAATAAAATAAAAGCCCAATTGTTAAACAACTTAAAAATAGATACAGTTTTAAATCGGTTAGAATCAATTTAAGTCGGTCTAAAATCAGCTAGAATCGGTCGATTAAAATGGTTTAGTAAATGATTCAAAATGTTAATTAAAATCGATTTGGTTTTTTATCGATTCAATTTGAATCGGCTAGAATTGTTTGGTTGAGTTAGGAAAATGAGAGAAATATCTTGATTGCAAAGAGAGAAATGAGAGAGGAATATGAGTTTTGCTACTCATCATCTTTACACTACACACCATATTTATTTTTATATTTTTAAAATTTTATTCTTTTTAAATTAATTGAATTCTTCTACTCATTATTTAATATTTACTACATATTTAATAAGAGAAAAAAATAAAATAAAAAGAAGCGTAGTGTTTGGAGATGAATCGATGATGAGTAAACTTTTTATTTTTATTTTTAATGCATATCAGTTGCTTGTGCAGTGTGCACTACTTAAGGGCATCCCTGTAATTGAAAAACTTTTGCCTAGTCCATGTGAAGTGCGTGGATTCCTTGCGTGCATGTAGCATTATAACCATCAGGAGCATAAATTCCCAAAAGGGGGGCCTGGGCCTACAAGCTGTTGGCTAAAACGACAAAAAACTAAAACAACATGCCTTTGAGGATGATCGAGTTCCAGGATGATAGTGATTAATGTTTATCTCTATGGGCAACATTCCTCATCATTAGAAAGAGAGCATATAAAAAACGCTCGAATTGTGGAGAAAAAAAACCTCTCCTTTTCTCTTTAAACTCTCTCAAACTTAGACCAACGAATGGGAGTGGGAGCTTTAGCTCTTCCCCATCCCTTCTCTTTTGTCCTTTTTCTTTTTTGTTGTAGTGTTTTTTTTATTTTTTATATATTTTTTTGGCCAAATAAGGGAGGATCGTCGTTTGGATCTTTCCAGCCGTTGTCTTTCTACACTCAACCCATCGAGATGATGCACAGCCGCTGATCTTCAAAACTACTAAATTCATAGTTCATCGGAGTGGAGCGTAGCCTGCACACGCGAGACAACATTTCTGAACGTCGTCGGCTCGTAGTCATCACGCACCACCGAGGAGACCTCTGCCGACCCAACGCTCAACTTCTTTGGGCTCTTTGACTTCGGGGCTTCCAAGATTGACCGTCGGTTTTCCTCCCTGAGAGACCAGTGCCCTGCACAGGCCACTGCCTACTCATCGTGCACTATTAATCCGTTTTTGATTTTCTGCTTCTCTGTTGTTCCATTCCAATGTTTTGTTGGTGTTTATTTTTTTGTTTATCTATCCTTTTGTTGACCCGAGTAAGGTGTTGAGCTTTTGGTTCAAACGCAATCTGGGGCAAGAGCTATTCAAGGGTGGTGGGCGATGTCACGGTTGGTGACCGTAAGACCAATACTCTCATGGAGGTGCTGCTTGTGCAGTGGAGACTGTTGTGTTCGTGCGTGAGCTGAGTGCTCGTGCTGTCAGGGCTCGAGATGTCTATGCTTGCGGTGGACGTGACGTCTAGGGTCACACTAGTGCTTGTGGTTGTGTAATTTAGTTGTTAGTTAGTAGTTGTTTAACTATTAATGAGTTTTATTTGTAGTTTTTTTGTTTATTTTAGGATTTAATAAAATATAAATAGGTTATTGGATTTAGTGTCCATAGCAATGCCTCATTCTCTTCCTCCTTGAGAGGACAGATGGGGCCTTCAAGTTTTATTTTTACAAAGCGCTTTCTCTATTAAGAGAAAGTTTATTGAAAAGTTAAGACAATGTTTGTCACAAAAATATTTATGTAGAAAAGCTTCAGAACTTATGCGTAGTTTAACTTATAATTTAATTTTTTTTATATATTAATAAGTCACAATTATAATTTTTATTCTTTAATAAAAACGAGTTTGTTTTTATTAAAAAAAAAAATTCCAGCTTTAGGTATTTAGTAGGATATATGCTTTAATTTCCACAATGTAAGTACACATGGAAATCAGATCACATACCTGCACTCTTCACGGGTGCATGCATTGCTTATGGGACAATAATATTCTTCGCGTGCGCGCTGTCAGTAGTAATGTTGGCTGGTATCATTGAAGAGAGAACTCAGTTTGGACCGACCTCGGGTTGAATACTTTCATGAGTGTGGTACGTATGTAGGGCCGATTAAAAATAAAAAAAATTATATAAAAATAAATTTATAAATTGATGTGATTTTATTTGATATATTAAATTTATTTTATATAAAAAATAATTTTATAATCTAACGTATTGCATCAAAACACGTTAATTTATAAATTTTATTTTATATAATTTTTTTGTAATTAAAATATTTTACTTTAAAAAAATTTTTTTTTTTTTTTGAAAGGTAAGCCATGCATTGTAGATGCAGTACTGTGCAAATGGTGTTGATGCTGCAAAAGATGATTATATATATATATATATATATGTACGATACATGCATGCATGGATGTCATGAGAAAGGTAATCTCCAGAAGTGCTGACTCTTTATCATCATTAATGAGTTTACATCATTGTAATTTTCTTATTTTAACTTGTCATGCATAAATACATCCATGCATGGACATGTGTAAGCACCACATCGGTCCTCCAACTTTGCAGCAAAATACAGCACCTTGATCTGCATGCTTGTCAAAACACAGCTTCTGATCTTTCCTGCCATTGATTGTACTACTTTATATAATAATTAAACACCCTGTGAAAATTTTCCGGTCTCCCCTCGATCTCCTCGATCTCCTTTTCTTTTCTTAATTTACTTTTCCTTTTTCTCGTCCAAAGGGAATAAACTGCGCCCAACTCTATTGACTAGTCATAATAGTTTGCTTGTGATGGCATGAAAGTAATTATTGGCTACGATCGATTTCGACAAAGTTTCAAAACCCACATCTTTCAAGACAATGTCTCTCTGAAAATCATGAAATGTCCCATTCCATAGTCTTGATCAATTTCGCCTACCCTTTCTGACTTGAATATTTATATATATATATATATATATTTATGTACAAATTTCGTTGATTTTTATATCAACACGTTCGGTCGACCATTTTTCTTGTTTTTACATATATGCAAGGTCCAAGATGATGGAAAAGGCGTAAGCACGTGGTTAAACAAATCTTAATTAATGTGCAAAGACCATCTTTACTAAAATGAAGCATGCATGTTGAAACTCAGCTTGTACATTGATAAAACCAGAGCAGTCGATTGTAGTGTCCGTTCTCAAAAACCACATTCAAATTCACTGCAAGAAAAGTAGGTTTTTGGGGCTATTTAATTACGGCGAAAAGATCATTTATGATCAAAACAGATTCATTTTAACTGTAAATAGTCATTTTGTTAGAATTAACTGATTGTAAATAAGCAGTTTTTTTATAATAATTATAGACTACCAATTCATTTGAATAGTGAGTTAGGGTGAGATGAGTTGATATGAAAGTTAAAAGTCTAATAAGATATTGTTAGAATATTATTTTTTAATATTACTATTATTTTAAAATTTGAAAATAATTAATTAATATTTATTGTATTTTATATGAGAATTTAAAAATTTTTTAATAATGAAATGAGATAAAACACTTCTTATATCAAAACGGTGCCTAAATCTACTAATTCTTTAGCATTAATGTCCCCTTTGGTTTGACCAAGAAACCTGGATTCAAGTACCCCAGCTTAGCCTCTTCTTTTGTATAACAAAACCTTGTTGGAAAAAGGGGGATTATATACAAGCCAAACTAAATCTTGAACTTGAACTTCGAGCTCTTTTTATTTTATTCTTCCCATATCACAAGAGATCATAAACTACAAGAAGGCATACAAGGGAAATCCGCCTAGCTACCAGTATCGTAGCAGAATAACTTGAGTTTAAAAAATAAAAGATCATTGATAGAAATTTATGATCAAGAAAGGGAAAACTTGATAGAGTCTGCCACCGTAAATGTTCGATTGGGAAGAACGATGTTTAAAGCTATCCAAATTATAAGTTTGGATTAATAGTTGGGTCTTTAATACTTGCTATTAGAGTAAAGATCCAGTCACGGAGGGAGTAACCTAAATGCTAGATTAAAATGTCTTGGTACTAGACAGTATGAATATAGTTTTAAATTATTAAATACTAATAGATGATCGATGAATCCATTTGAATAAAAAAGATTATTACCACGTCAGTTTCTACCTAGTGGGTTGTTGTGAATGATATATTAAAAAATAGTAGAATATTCGACAGCAAAAACCACATCATGATTTCAAGTCATAAATATTATAACCATGAGAGTTAAAAATTTAATCAAATTAATATCCAATAGTTTAAATTTTTTTGAATAAATAGTTGGCCCTTTAATAAAAACAGGTTCAAGTGATTAACTATTTTGTTGAGATATTTGACCAAGAGTTTGCCAAACTTTGAAGATTGTTTAGACATCTTTGGGTAGATCTTGGATTCCGGAACTATAGGTAATTAAAATGGCTGTACATTGTTTTAAATCTAACTATTTGTCTTGAGGTGCAAAAACTTTTTGTTTTGATCTAACCCGACCTAATCCATCTGTATGAATTTATTAGGTAGAACTCACTCTTAAAAACTGGCTTACAAGATAAGAGTGCTTAGGAGTTAGGGGCTTATAAACACCAATCAATTCCATACTTAGTCGATGTGGGATCGTAACAATCACCACACTCTGCAGCCGACGTCCACAGCAGTCACGGCGTTCACATGGGTTGGCTGTGCGCTAGGTCTTTTCTAGCTCCAGATGAACACCGCCATGCCAACATCACCCCCCATGCCGTAAAATTACAACCGTGCCAACATGGACTGCATACATAGAGTGACTCTGATACCATTTGTTATGAACCTACTAGGTAGAACTCACTCTTAAAAATCGGTTTACAAAAGAAGGGTGTATAGGGGTTTATAAACCACCAACTAATCACATACTTAGTCAATGTGGAATCGTAACAAATACATTTTACAAAATTAAACTCGCAAATTGATATGGTTTCATATGATATTTTAGATTTACTTTACAATAAAACTAGTTTTATAATCTAATGTACCACATCAAATTATATCAGTTTGTAAAATTATTTTTGTATAATCTTTATGTAGCTAAAGTATTTATCATTCAATTAAAGAATAATTGTCAACACAGTTCGAAAATTTGAAATTTGAAATTCTAAAATTCTATAATTAGCAATCAGTCTTTTATCAAATCTAAGTAAAATTTATTTATGGAAGAAGTATTTCTCCTATGAATAATTCGGTCATTGGGTTGCATGCTTCATACCTTTCTCTCTCAGTTTAGATAGTGTTCGGATATAAACTCTAATTTTAAAGTCAAGAATGTAGATTAAGGACATGTTTGAGGAGTGAGATGAGATGAAAATTTTGTGAATAGTAGTAAAATAGTTTATAAATATTAGTAAGATAGTTTGAGTTGAGTAGTTTTTGAGTTTTGAGAAATGAGAGAGAAAAAGTTGAAAAAAAAATATTATAAAATTAAAATATTGTAATAATATAACTTTATAATATTATTTTTGTTTTGAATTTGAAAAAGTTGGAATTGTTTTTTTATTTTTTTAAATTTGAAATTTTGAAAAAATTGTAATGCTTAGTTTAAAAGTTTTGTATTTGAAAATTTTTATGTATGGCGATTTTTTGAGCTTTACATAAAAATTAAAAATAGCCTTACATAACTACTTCTAAAAAAATAGCATATTACAATTTTTTTTATTGTAATGTCAATCGAACTCCAACTCCTTGCTTTAGCTATTGATCAAATTTCTCAATTTGGAATATTGTAAGTGATGATTTAGATCACAGATTCGTTCTCCTAGAATTATGTTTGGAAATAAAATGAGATCAGATCATATGAAATCATATGAGATTTTCGTGTCTTATCTAAGACCCCAAACCTAAAAATAAAAAAAAAGTTATCAAATGTGGTTTACTAAAAATTAAAAGGACGAGATCAATTTATTTATTACAATTGTCTCACTTTTCTTATTTATTCCACACAATCCATCTCTTAACAAGTTAATGTGTGTGTCTATATATATATACATATATATGAGTAATGCTAGATATAATCGTGGAGTGTGTAAGTGTCGCTCAATCTTTTGAAAAAGTGAGTAAATATGGAATTTATATAAAAAATAAAAACTAATTTGAGCTTTGTTACTTATCATCTTAACACACCATATATAAATTTTTAATATTATTTTTTCTCTTACCAAATGTGTGATTTATGGATGATGAATAAAAAAACACAATTAGTTAAGGAAAAATAAAACTAAAACAAAATTAAAATAAGTGTTGTGCATGGTATGTGAGGATGATTAGTGGAAAAACTCAAATTAGTTTTTATTTTTCATGCGTATCCTGTATTTATTCACTTTTTTAAAAAGATTGCGCGATAATTACACACTTCATGACTGCAAATAACATTTATATGTATATATATAAGAAAAACACTATAGATCCCACAAATTTCGGGTAGCGTGCCACATTAGTAAAGTTTTTTTTTTCCCTTCAATTTAACTTCCCTTGCCCTCTTCCCCACCCCCTCAACTTGATTGTTCCTGTCGGTGAGGGGCGACAATAGCGACGAGGATGACGACGTTTCAACGTCAGTGATAGAGGCGAGAATGATGATTGGGCTACAGTGAAATGCAATGTCTGTGAGTGGCGAGGAAGGTGAAGAGTGCTGCAGCGATGGCAGTGAAGAGCGATAAAGGTTTGGCGGCGATGTTGGTGAGAGGCTATGGTGGCGACGCCAGTGAGGGGTTGGGAAAGGGAGAGGGAAAGGGGAGAATAGAAGAGGCATAAAAAGATGAGAGAAATGAGAGAAAAAAATAGTGAAACATGGCACACAGCCAGTGTCCAAATCAGTATATGAGATTCCTTTATATTTTTAGCAACTATATAGATATCAAGTTCTGCTATATATAATTATTTTTATATATTTTTAATACACTTCCATGATATAATTTATCAAAATAATTATTTTATATTAAAATAAATAATACAGTAAATCACATTAATAAAATGCTTAAAAGAATACACATGTGATTCTTGATTTCTTTTTTGGAGAGAGAATAGGGTGAAAGACTCGGCGCTCTCTTTGAGGGGAGAGACACAAAAGTAAAAAAAAGGCCAAAACCACGAAAAGCAGTTCCGTCTCCATCTGAGTTCTGTAAATATCTCGAAAGTCCACCAGCAGCAGCAGCAGAAGAAGGCGACGACGAAGAAGGGAGTCCCTGTGATTCATACTTTCCCTCCTCTTTACATGTCCATTTACACCAACAACAACGGTCCCACC
>QEOT01000790.1:2522-100323 GCA_003123785.1 Pterocarya stenoptera | reverse complement strand
AAAAAAAAAAAAAAAAAAAACACGTAAACACCCCCTCCTCCCTCTATAAAGTGCATCACATCTCCCTCTCTCGTGAAACCACCCTCTTTCATGGTTTTGATATAAGGGTCGAGGTAATTTGGTACGTACGTGAGTGTACTATATAGGTGATACGGATTTATTATAAATGGGCGGGCCGTGAATTTCAATTTGTGTTATGGGTTTAATGGGAGTATTTATATATATATTTATATATATATATATATATATATATATAGATTTAGGAGAGTTCAAGCCCATGAAAGGTTAAGACTATTTAAGGAGAATTGATGAAATATCGAAAAATTTAAGTTGGACACATGAACACTAAATTTACGGATTTGATGTCAATATTACCGAGTCAATGTTTTTTAGAGTGATGAGGACTTGGTTTATGGAAATATAGGTTAATTTCGAACTTCAGGGTTTAATTATGAAGTACGTGTTAAATTAGAAATTTACATGAGTTACGTGTATTTTATAGGTAATCAGTCGCGCCTCGAAAATATTAGATTAGCGCTACGAGGTAAATAGCATGATCATACCCTTACACGTATATACGGTAAACAACATGTCTATTATAAAAGTATTATGCATGTACGCCCTCTATTGGAAACCCATTTTTATGTACCCAAGTCATGATAAATTTATAAATGCCATGATTTTATGTAGAAGTTGCATGTTAGTTGCATGACATATGTATCAAGATATTTGATGAAAATCCATGATTTTATGTGAAGATTTATACATTAAAATATTCATGATAAGTCATGATTTTATGTGATGCATCAAAATATTTATGAAAAGCCATGATTTTACGTGAAGAGTTATGCATCAAAAGATTTATAAAAGATCATGATTTTATGTGAAGATGTCACACGACATTTTATGATAAGGAACGATATCTTTTGAAATCTATGATATGATAAGACTATATATGACAAGAAAGTATGCATGTATTATTATAATGAAGTATGAATGTTAGATACGTAATGACCTATGTTTTGATATGAAGACGGTACCATATATTATGGGTATATTGCATTGCCAGGTTGTACATGCTGGTAATGCACCTAGTGTGACTTCCTTATGTATAGATTCCACAATTCGCGACTATGAGCAAAATCAAAATCTATATAGATTCGCTAACCCTAACTCACAATGGTCAACAGTGGGTACCAACCTATGACAAGTTAATGCATTTCATGCACAGATCAGGTTCATGTTCATGTTCATGTTACTACGTATGTAATTATGAGTATGTACGTTTTCCAAGAACCCTTACGTTTTTATTATGTTTTCTGTATTATGTGTTGTTTATTGAATATTCGACTCATTTTTTTATGTTTTTATGTTTTAGCCTCCCCATGCGAGAATCTTTATGAGGATGGAGGTGCAGGACCAAGACCTGGCTCGGGGAGGCAAGGTAAAGGCCCACACAGTTTATGGCATGCTCAGTTTTATGATTTCTAGTTTGGTAAGTTATTCTTGATAAGCACATGAGACTTTATTGATTTTAAATAAGTACTTTCGCAAACTTTCTTTTGGACTTTAAGTATTTAATAATAATTGACTTTATTTATTTATATAATCTTTTGAATCTGCCGTTTCCTTTAGAATAAAAGTTTTAAAGTCAATGTCAGTAGCACTCCAATTCCCCGAGATTTCTAAAAATGGCCTTATTGGGGAACAAGATGTTACACCGTAAGAACACTACCTTCTAAGTGAAGCGCCTCAATGGCATTATTTCTTCAATGAGATTGGCAACTCTATGAAAACAATTTGGTGCACTTATCTTCTTCCTTCAGCCAAAGAGCTTGAGATTTTTGTCGCCAAGAAATCTCCTCCATTAGTATGATATTTTCCAGCTCAGTTGCAAAAACATTTTTCATCAACCGAGAGGGCTCCTAGGCCCCTCCAGCCTCTTTTTAATCAAACAAATGGAGCTCCTCGAAAAGAGACTTCATCTTATCAACAATGTTCCCAAGAATATTATATTTTTTGTAGAATCGACTTGGCTTAGGTGATGCCTTTGAGAGTGGTTGATCTTCTTGCGTATTGGAATGAGCTCCTTTGTTATTCTCAAGTAGATGCGGCTTAGAAGATGGTTCCTTTCTGTCTTATATTGTGCATTTGAATGAAAATGATGGAGCGGTGTTTCAATGACAAGAAGCATACTTTGGAGCAATTTTGGAATTTCTTTGCGCACTCTTTGTTGTTTCGGTTTTCGACTTTAGAGGTTAATGGAACTTCTGCTCATGATTTTCTTGTGTTGGAAAATGATTCAAGGCTGTTCCCAAGTGGCGGCAATGTGGAAGATGATCCCATTGTGCATCATGTGGTGCATTGGTCGGAAAAGAATGAGCGTTGTTTTGAAGACAAGGAACGCACAATGGCAAAGCTGCAAAATTTCTTTGTACACACTTTAATGCTTTGGTTTTCAGCTATTGTACTAGATGGGAACAATGTGCGTGACTTTTTCTCTTTAATTTATCGTTCAAAAAATGTATGTAGATGTTCTTTTGTATACCTTCTGTGTACACAAGTTATGCCTATTTCATTCTCATTTATAAAATTTATCTATTACTGATAAAAAAAAAAAAAAAAAAAGATTTTCGTGTCACTTTCTATTTCCTAGAATGGATTTACTATTTAGGTGTTTTATGTTGTATAATTCCTGTGTACATGGATTTCGCCTATACATTCGACTCTAATAAAATTACTTCTTACTTATAAGAAACAATCTAGAAATAGATCAACTGCGACTGGACAACTGGGTTCTAGACAGCTATCCATAATAAATAATATTTAAGATTCTCTCAACAAATGCAATGGAACTTTTTTTTCGGTAGGTAAAAAGAAATTTTATGCATAAGAAATGTCATGGACCTTTAATTATGCTTAGGATAACTTTACCATGAAAACTCTGGAAGTCAACAGTGGAAAAGCTACTCCAGAAAAACTTGAATCCTGTCGCCCAATGTGTCAATAAAATCTAATAACTGCTTCCCACCTACTTCATCTGCTGCATCATCCAACAATGCTTTGATATTCACACCCCCCAATGCTGTAAACAAAAATGTGCAGAGTTTTTCATTTAACCGTCCAAGGACTTATTGAGCAGACATCTGTTTACAAGGAGTTTGTAAACTACAGGGAATACCTGGTACAATATTTGTGATTCCTTCCAAGAATCCAGCCTGTGTAACATTTAAAAGAAAGAAAAGATCACTTCTCGTAAATCAAGAGGATTTAGCATAGCATAGTATAATTAGCATAGTATAATCAACAGGATTTAGCATAGTATAATTACTGACGCAAATAATCAATGTACACGTGAAGCATGGTTAATTAGGCGTCTTTCACTTTATCTTTCCCCATTTTCATTGTCTAAGATCATTCACAAAAGCTCAAGTAGGTGGAGAACAGCAATTACATTAACTGATTACCAGGCTCGCACCCAATTGCATATGGGAGACTTGGGACTTCAACTTCAACACCCCTCTCATATGGTGGCCTAATATAATAAAAGAAGCAAAACCAAATGGACTAAGCATGAGGAGCTGGCTCCGATACCATGTTAAGAAGATCTAATTGATGTGAGACTTCTCTTAATAAGAGCATTTGCTCTAAGGAGTACCTTTAAGGTTCAGATAAGTTATGAGGAGCTTAAACTGGAAAGTCCGAGGTTGAGAAATCCAGCTATATGTGCCAAGCTGAATCAACTCTATCAGATAAGAATTCAAGGTTTTGCACATGTTCATGTGCTGAGTGTTTCCTGCCGTTCTTTTGGATAACACTTAAGACACGTTTGGCTTGCGGAATGGGCATTCCTATCCCTCAAGAAATTGGAAGAGGCATTCTCATTCCTTTAGGAGTAGGAATGCCCTTCCTATTGTTTTGTTTGTAGTGACAAAACATAAATGTCTTAACGGAATTGAAGAAGTGAAACTCCTAAATTTCATCGGGTGGCTAATTCCCACCAAAGAAACAATGCCATCGAGGTACTTCATTCTGATGGAAGTGTTCTTTCGGATCATTCTCAAATAAAGGATCATATTGTTCAATTCTATGAATGGCTTCTTTCGGAGCAATATTCTTAGAGACCTAAGCTTGATGGGTTAGTTTTTTATACTATTGATCACTCGTGTGCTGTTTGGTTGGAAAGAACTGTTCAAGAGGCTGAGGTTCATAATGTGATAAGAGGGATGGCTAAAGATAAAGCTCCAGGTCCATATGGTTTTTCTATAGCTTTCTTTTAGGGCTATTGGGGCATTGGTGGATATCATGCAAGTCTTTCTTGAATTTCATTCATTCGTGAAATTGGAGAAAAACCTTAATGCGACTTTTATTGCCCTCATTCCTCAGAGGGAGGAGGCATTGGAGGTGAAGGATTATCGCCCTATTAGTCTTGTGAATGGTTGTACAAGATCATATCTAAGGTTCTTGGCAATCCTATGAGCTTGGTAATGGAGAAGATCATTTTGAAGTCGTAAAAAGCCTTTGTCAAGGAGAGACAAATTCTCGATTCGGTGCTCATTCCTAATGAATGCTTGTAAAGGAGAATTTATTCTTTGCACGTTGGATATGGAGAAGGCATGTGATCACATAAATCATAAGTTTCTATTGTACTTACTTGGGAGATATGGATTTGGGGAGAGGTTGTGTAAGTGGATTAAGCATTGTACTGCCACTACTGGATTCTCAATTTTGGTGAATGTAACCCTTGTTGGTTTTTTGCATAGTTCTCGAGGTTTGAGATAAGGGGATCCTTTGTCTCATTTTCTCTTTGTTTTAGTAATAGATGCATTGAATAGAATGTTGGAGGTGGAGGTGGATGAGAGTTCTCTTTCGTTCTTCTTGTGGGATGGCATTGGGGATGAGAATAAGTTCCATTTGGTTGGCTGGGATAAGGTTTGTACCCCCATTTCAAGTGGAGGTTTAGCGGTTTGAAAGCTGAGAATTTTTAATAAGACACTCTTAGGAAAATGGTTATGACGATATCATCAGGAGGGGGATGCACTTTGGAGGATTGTTGTTGATGCCAAATATGAGAGTGTTTGGGTAGGGTGGTGTTCAAATGAAGTGAGAGGCATGTATGGTGTGAGATTGTGGAAATCTATTCACAAGGATGGGGGGATTTTGTTAGTCATTTTAGATTTGTGGCAGGTGGGGCACCTCAGATTAGATTTTGCATCAAATTTGATGAGGGGATATGCCTCTTAAGAATGCTTTTCCTTCTCTTTTTAGATTGCCTTCGATCAAGATGCTCCTGTGGCGAATTATATGGACAACTCCAATGCTTCTCTACAGTGGAATGTGAGATTTATTAGAGCTATTCAGGATTGGGTAGTAGGTGATATCTCCGATTTTTTCAGCATGTTGAATGCTTCGAACGTTGATAGTGGGGGGGAGGATAGGTTGCCATGGAGTCATCCCGGAAACAAGAAATTATCGGTCAGATCCTTGTGTAAGGCTATTCTTGCCAATCCCAATACCCTTTACCTTGGAGGGTATTTGGAGGAGCAAGGTGCCTCTCAAGGTTGCTTTTTTCGGTTGGCTAACTTCTCTTGGGAAAATTTGAGAAAGTGGGGTCTGATCATTATGGATTGGAGTTTTATGTGTAAAAGAATGAAGAACTTGTGGATCACTTAATACTCCATTGTGAGGTGGCAAGGATTCTAAGGGATGAGATCTTTAGTAGGATTGGTATTGCTTGGGTGATGCCTAAGAGGGTAGTGGATTTTCTACCTTGTTGGAGAGGTATCCTGGGTAACCACCAAATTGCTGCCGTTTGGAAGATATGCCTTATGTTGTGTATTTGGCTTGAGAGGAATGGCGGTAGTTTTAAAGATAGAAAATGCTCGTTGGGAGAGATTAAAGATTTTTTCTTCCATTCATTATTTCTTTGGGCATCTGCTATTGTATTTTGATGGGGCTTGTTTACATTATTTCCTTGTTGCTTTTTCTAGTTCCTAGTTTCTAATTGGGTGTTCTCTCTTGTATACTCCATATGTACTTGGGCTATGCCTAATTACTGGATTTAATAAAATTTCTTTTTACCTATATATAAAACGTAAAATTCCTAAAATATCCAAACCCCACAATTTTTTTTCCAAAAAAAACCATTATTCTTAAATTTAAAATAAAAAGATACATGGTGACCGGCCACCTATCAAACCCCAAGGGGGTGGCCAGACCAAACACGGAATAGCACTCTAGAGTGGCCAGAGCCTTAATGGACATAGTGGGTGGCTCGGTCCACCCCCGGAATGGCGGAGGGTGGTCCGACCACCCCTATGGGTTTGTTGGGTGGCTGACCACCATTATAATTTTTGAAAACATAAAAATGAAAGTGTATTTTTAAAAAATTGTACACCAATGCTCCTGGGAGGAATATAGCTATTCCTCATTTTGGAGACCATTCCTTATCCTAAAAATATAATCAAACAAAAGAATAGCTATTCCATAGAAATAGCTATTCCTTTCTATCACCCTATTCCACTAATCAAACAAACCCTTATTCTATCCAAGAATGGAAGAGTTCTTTCAACTTTGCACATATCAGGACCATTTCAAGGCAATAGTATGATGTGTCCAAAGAGGATAACGACTTACAGGGATCCTAACATCGAGCCTTTCAAATCCATCTCTTCCAGTTATTTTGATTCTCAATGTCCGTGACCAGATCTGCGAAAAAGGATCCCTTGAACGATCTGCACCATCGTTATTGTACACATAAGGAGTTATCACTTCAACAATGGGATCATCAGGACTTCGACCTCTCTGCTTTGTATCATCTTGTGCACTATTTTGCATAGAGTATCTGCTACTGCTGACTGACAAATATCTTTTAGTTATAAGAATTAGTAAGAAGGAAATTTATAACTGAAAATACTTTTGGTTAATATCATGTGAGAAAATTGTGCTTTTCTAAAACCATTTTATAAACTCTATTTGGTATCGATAAAGAATGCAGCATGATTTCATACAGTTCTAAAATCATGTGCTTTTCTAAAATATCTTACCATTCTCCTACAAGGACCTTACATTATCTTTCCTTAAATAAATGAGAGGTCCTTAGGTTTTATAAAACTGATCTTATATCCAGCATCAACAGTTGCATTCACAAATTACTAATAATCTGCATGAAAGAGAGAGAACAGGGGGGTCTAGGGAAAAAGTACTGTCGAATTTCCAGTTATTAATACATTCAAGGTTAGAGGATTATACTCTATATTAGAAGCCTAGTGAGATCAGAATATGTACGTTGCATAGCCAGTAGGGTGACATATTTTCAGCTCACCTCTCTGCGAAGACAGCTGATTAGTACTGGTAGCATAGCGCTGCTCTTCTTTGTAATAAGTGTTGAAACCTAAGATTTCCTTTATTTCCTCAAAAGAAGGCATGCTTCTCGGAGGAGGAATACGACCTCCTCTAAGGGCAGCCAATGAATCCTGCCATTGAGTCAACAGAGAGGGCAGTCAAAGAATTGAGATATGTGCTAGGTAAAATGCCTAATATTCAAGCAGCAATAGCAATAAGAAAATGTGCAAATGTTAACTATGATCTCATCATTATCTCATCTCATCATTACAACTTCCCCAAATTTTCACACAAAATATAATAAACAATTCAACTATTTCAAATCCCAAAACAATAATAATATTAAAAAATAATATTCAAACAATATTTTTTTCAACTTTTAAATTTATCTCAACTCATCTCATCTCAACTCACTATCCAAATTGCACCTAAATCTCCAATCAGTAAAATATCTCAGAAACTAATAAAATCTTTTGTTTCTTGAGTAATATAATACCCATAATAACATTCCAATGACAAATTGTAACCATGTCCTAGTAGTGCAAGATATTCCCAACACAAATTTCTAACTAAAAAGTAAAATCAATTATAAAACCAAAATAGCTGGTTCTCGAACTCCCATCTTAACATAAAAACGGTAATTTGCTTTTGTGCTTCTTCATATTCTTGAACTCCTGTCCGATGGTTGCACTGATTGAAGATAAATGAAGACTGCAGTAGTGCAGTACCAAATTTTCTCAAATAATGATATTTTTACAATCTATTTTACTATGCCTATTTTTGTATTAACAAAATTGCTTTTACTTATAAAAAGTTTACAACCTATTTTACAACCAACCATTGTGCTGATGCCACTTAATAAAAAATACTGAAATTTTTATTATTTAAAATTCAAATTTTACATAACTACCCTCCATTTAAAATCAAGTCATAAAAAGAGTTGTATGTGTATCATTACTCAATTTTCTTACCTTTGAATATTTTAAACTAGCGAAGTGATTCAGTGAAGAAGACTAAGCAACAGTTTAAAAAAAACAAATGGTTGAAATTCTTTCACAAATGAACTTGACCTGCAGTTTTTTTTTAACATTCTATCGAGACTCTACTTGGATTCATATAGTAAGTTGACATGGATGTATTGACAAGTGCCAGTCTTTTCTTTTATGCTGAGGAACTCAGAGTCCGTGCAGACACAACATGTCTTTTACCCAATTAAACTCCGGACCCATGTAACACGCCCACATTATATGAATTAAATAAATCATTGGCCTTTCACCTATGAGACGTGGCCCTAGAAATTGTTTGTCTCCAAGGTTCAAATCTTAGACTAAGGGGGAGCATAACCCCGAGACCAAGGTCCTTACCATTTAAGTCAAAACCAAGTGCTAGTCTTTGAAGCAATATTTCATAAACAATATATCATGATTATAACTGCTACAATAAATCTTGATGTGTCCCACTTTGGTAAGTGTAACCATACACCTCAGGATAATATATGGGTAAATAAAACTTTTCGCTGTATCACTTACCCCATAACTTCACGAAGTTTTGGTGCCAATTCACCCACCACCATAAAAAATGGCATAAATGAAAAAACTTTTTTTGACAACTAAGAAAATTTATTGATCCTCATAATTAGCATAGCCCAAGTACACATGTAGTATACAAGAGAGAAACACCTAATTACAGTCTATGAGCTAGAAAAAGCAGCATAAAAATCATTAAAGTTAACACCCTCCAATACAATAGCCTTAGCCCAAAGTAACAAAGAATGGAAAGTAAATCTCTAATCCCAACGAACGTTCTCTATTTTTAAAACAATGTCCATTCCTTTTATTCCATATCCACCACATAAGACATAATGGCACCATCTTCCAAAGAGCCGCTATTTGACAATTGCCCTAAATTCCACTCCAACAAGCCAAAAGATCCACCACCCTCTTGGGCATCACCTATGCAATATTCAGCCTAACAAAGATCTCATCCCATAAAGCCTTCACCAAATCACAATGGAGAAGAAGATGATCCACCGATTCGCCATTGCTTTTACACATAAGCACCAATCCATAATAAAAATATCACGCTTCCTCAACTTATCGATAGTCAAAATTTTCCCATGAGAGGCCAATCAACCGAAAAAAGTAACCTTTAGAGGCACTTTACCTTTCCAAATGCACTTCCAAGGAAAAACAGTAGATGAATGGGTTGACATAATTTGTTTTTTTGTTTTTTATTGGCACCGGGTGTAATTTATCCTACCCAACACACTCCAAGTTCAATGCATACAAGGTGCTGTAAAAATCAGAAATGTCCCCCACTTCCCATTAGTGAACAGCTCTAATGAACCTGACATTCCACTGCACCAAGCCATTCGGATTGTCCATGTAATTTGCTACAGAAGCTTCCTTATTCAATGCAATCCTGAAAAGAGAAGGAACAGCATCCTTTAAAGCAACATTTCCACACCAAACATCATGCTAGAATCTGACCCTGGTTCCTCAACCCACCACAAATCTGAAATTGCTAATGAAGTCCTCCCATCCATTCCTAATAAATTTCCATACTCCCACACCATACACTACTCTCACTTTATTTGAGCTCCAACTTCCCCAAATGCTCCCAAATTTAGCATCAACAACAATCCTCCATAAAGCTTCCCTTTCCTGATGATACCACCACAACCATTTCCCAAGTAATGCCTTATTGAAAATACTCAGCTTTCTTACCCCAAACCTCCACAAGATAAAGGGGTACAAATCTTGTCCCATTTAATCAAATGGAACGAGAATGGCTTCTAATGCTCAAGATGCCTTCCCTTTCTTGTGGGGAGGCTTGGGAGATGAGAAATGAAAATACTCAAGATGCCTTCTAATGCTCAAAATGGCATTAGTTGTTTTTTTTGATAGGTAATCAATAAGTTTTCTTCATAGAAATAGGCAAAGACCAGGTACACAAAGAGTATAAATGAGAAGCCCCTAGGTAGAGTTTACAATCGAAAGGAGAAAATCATGGACATTTAGTCCATTACAAACAATGGCCCTTGCCCATAAGATCAATGATTTTAAAAGAAACTTTTTGCTCATCCATTGTTCTCTCATGATCTTCGAAGCTCCTAGCATTTGGCTCCTGCAAGATGCACAAACACATACATATAGGAACCATTCTCTAGATAGTTGCCACTTGTGAGTTACCGTGAAGGCCTATCCAGCTTGCAAGGAAATCCACCAATCTACGATGCATGACCCATGACAATCCCATTCTCATGAAGAAATCATCCCACATGGTTCTGGCCACCTCGCAATGTAAAAGCAAATGATCTACTGATTCACCATACAGACACTTGTCTCCCCCTTGAGCCAAAGCGCCCTTGATTTTTTGTCTCCAGGAAATCTCCTCCATCAAAGATACTCTTTCAAGTTCAATTACTACCTGACTTTTGCTAATTCTCTCGGATTCAGAGAGAGTTCTTGCCTCCTCCTCACCCTCCAAACCCCGTAGCTCTTCTAAGAGAGAACGCTTCTGCTAAAGCACATTGCCAAAAACTTGTTCATTCCATTGCTTCAGATCATGTTTCAGAGCTTTCAACTTTCTTGCCATTATTAAACTTGGAGAGCCTTGGAAATTGTAAGACGACTACCATTGCCTAACCCTGTCTACAAAACCGTCAGATTTAAGCCACATATTCTCAAATTTAAAATACCTTCTACCCCCTTGGATGCCACCACAGTCTAAGATGATGGGGAAGTGATCGAAGCATAAATGGTGTAGTCTTCTTTAAACTACATCTAGATAATGTATCTCCTAGTCTGGAGTTAACAAGAACCTATCAATTCTCAACCAAGATGGGAGTTCTCAGTTGTTGGACCAAGTAAATGTACCTCCTGTTAATGGAATATCCATAAGCTCATGTTCTGAAATAAAATTAGAAAACTGCTTCTTGGCAGGAGTGATGTGGGGCACACCTAACCTCTCGCTTGGGTAGCAAGTTACGTTAAAATCACCCCCTATGCAACTAGGTAACTCCCACCAATTGAGAAGTCCTACCAATTCTTCCCACAATGGTCTTCTCTCCGAATCAATATTTGGGCCATAAACACCTGCAAATGCCCATTGGAAACCATCTTCTAGGTTCATAAATAAACAAGCCACAGTGAAGTCACCCACACATTCCTCTACCCTTTTCACCACTCTTTTATCGAACATAATTAGGATTCCCCCAGATGCTCGTTTAGATGGCAAGTATGACCACCCTATATGTTGCCCTCTCCATAAACTTCGGACTAATTTTCTTGTGATAACTTCCAACTTAGTCTCCTGTAAGCAAACAATGTCCCCATTCCATTGGTGAAGTAAGTTTCTAACTTAGAGCCGCTTATTATGGTCATGCAGCCCCCTTACGTTCCATGATATTATTTTTTGCTTCATAAAGCAACCATCTTACCCCTCCCCTTGACACGCTCCCGGTTAGCACTCTTCTCTCCACCATCATCATTCATAGCCCACGTGATGGGTCCTGGCCGCCGTGCTGAAGGGATCACTAAAATGACCTATAACATTCATTTAAAATTCTAAAATATTCCCTAAAATACTCAAGATCACTAAACTATTTTCAGTGAATTTTTCAAAACATATGGAAGTCAAACAAATTTTTATCATCCATGAACATTACATCCTTTTGTACTCAACGCCATTTTGCAAATTGATGAAAAAGATCTTGGTACTGTTATTTGGAGTTGAGGACAATCAAAGCAGAGCCCACTTGTAAAGTTAGCAAATTTGAAGATGCTGAGGATGCTTTCACCTTGTCAGTTTGGGGAAAAGCAATTTGGAAACATCCTTTAAAACATGGTTAGAGATATGGAATTGACTCAACTTTTGTAATGTTCAAGACCTTCTGGTAGTCCTCATTTAAAATTCTTCTTGAAAGCCTAGAAAATAACCCTAAGATCCTTAGGAAGTAGGAGAGAACTCTCTCAAGATTGTTTATTGTAGCTAATACTGAAAAAAATAACAGGCGTCACCAAACTAACCTTATTATGCGGAAGTAGAGTTCAGAATCCAACACTAACAAGAAATCATAATTCAAAACGAACCTAAAAACTCACTCAAGCAAAATCTGTGTGAAGGTTGAGCTAAGTCTATTCAAGCAATTATTGCAAATTTGCTCAAGCTGGAATTGTGTGAAGTTTCAGCTTGAGTCTTATTGCAAATTCACTTGAGCTAGAATCCAGAGAAGGTCAAGTGATGTCTCTATTTGGGGCCTGAAACTTGATCGAGCATGTCTGGGTCGAGCGAGACTCAATAAATTGCAAATCCTGTTCAAGTTCGAAGGTGAGCCGAGCATTGATCTACATCATCCTTTCCACATTGGAGAGAATTCACCCTCAAATTCACATAATCATTTGAAGAATCACACTGAAACGGAACCAAATACTTGGTGTTGGATATGGACGTCTCGATATGGCTTGGAAGCTTCAACTTTCCAAATGTATAGGAACTCCAGATGATGCTTTCACTTTTTTTCTTGTTTTGCAAAAATCTAAAGCTACATCTATACCTTTAGTCTGATAATAAGAAATCATACACAATTACCTTGCTCTTGTAAAAATATTCTTGAATTAAGCACAATGTCACAATGAGCAAGTTGTCACTGCATTTCATCCAATGTCATTGCTCTAAGAATTGGCTTAATCGCACAGTAATGCTTATTGAATTCTGTCGAAGCACAGTCTCTTTGTATATGATCAATTACCACCCCGCTCTTATGATTATGAGGTATCTCATCCTGCTTAATCATGACAATATGAGAAACGCCGAAGTATATGTATCTTAAAGAGGAAAAGAATCAACCTTTCCTAATGTTCACCTATTTGGAATTTCATCAAACAATGTGGGGCCTTCCAATCAACAATATTGAATTGCACACTGCTCTAAAAAGGACTTTTCTCAACACTTGATACATGTCACGTATCCGTTTTCTGAGTAACTGTTAGGGAACTTACTTCTACTCTATGAGATATTCTTCATTGGTTACTCATTATAGGTTGGTGACAACCCAAACCAGAAATTCTTCCAAACAAAGTAACCAATTACAAACAGAGGGGAGATTTTAACCCCCCACAAAAAAAAAACAAAAACCTATCAATTGCAATGGAATCTCCAAATTATTTAATTTTGATACTTAGCACCCTAATCCGATACTATATTGCCATTTGCACCATCTGGCATGTTTTGATATTAAATTGGACAAAAAGTACATAATGTGACTCAGACCATCCTTTTTCTGGCTTAAAATGAGCAAAGTGCCCTTATCATCCACCATCAGAGGTATAAGGACACATTGGCTTTTTTAAGCCCAGAATTGATACATGCAAGTCACATAATCGACTGTTTGTCCATTTAATGTCAAAATCTTATGAATGGTGCAAATTCACATCAAAGTATCAAAGTATTGAATTGATAGTCTCAAGGTTTCATTGAAAATGGGTATCCGTTTGGAGGGTGATAAGTATAACGTCTCCATATATTGCGAATAGACCAGAGCTATATTCTCATACTCAATCAGAAGCATCATAGCAAGCATCTTCTTTCCTTACAACCATGATACATCATCTCCAATATATATTCCTTGTAAAAAAGAGCCAAGCCGTCATAAGCTGTTTCGAATTTATTTTGGACAATTTTGTCCCTGCTTTAGTGGGTGTGGGATTAATTTGAAACAATTACTTGATGCTTCCCACCTACTTGCCTTGTGAAATAGAGGCTCCTTTTATGGATGCTCCAGGTTGCTACGCTTGCCTTTCTTTTCCATGTGGGACAAATAGCATGTGGGTTTATTCCATAAAATACAGATCTTAATTTCTTTTCCTTTCATGTGGGACAGATAACATCCAAAGTCAAAAGTCAAAACTTTATTGTTTGAATATAGCATGCTATTCCACACTAATATTTGTAAAGTTCATTTTTTTTACGACAATACTTACCTAGAATTGATTGCACTATAAAACTGGGTATTGAAATAAAAAACTTAACCAAACTAGCATGTATAATACTCGAGTTCATTATACCGAGATAGTTCCAAGTAAAGAAAAAACCATTCAAATGAGTGTGTGATAATACCTATTCAAAAGATTCGATATACACAAGACTTTTTTCTTGTACAGTGGGAAAATCTTTTGAATAATTGAGAAATATATGCCAGTATATTTGATATGCACAAAGCCCACATCAATTCTTGGTTCAAATTTACTAGAACATGTTACCAACTGTCTTGTACAATGTGGTCAACAAAGCAAATGAAGACTAAAGTTCGTGTAATTATATTTGGGACATGAGCACTCTCAGCATATCTTTTCAAGTCAGCATAAACTACTTAATAGTTCATAGAATTACATTAAGTGTCTAACGTAGATAGAGTTACAATCACCTACTTTATTTCCACCAAATTTCCATAATTCCTTAGAAAGTAAGGGCTTACTTTTGATTAGGAACTGCATGACAATAGATTTAATCCTTTATTTGGATGCATTACTTTCTTTATGTGTTGTCTGTGTTTGTGATTTTTTAATCTTTATGCATATATCTTTTCCTCATTCAATATTTCACATTGTAAGGGCAGATTTATTTCCAGTTAAGTAATCTAAATCATTGTCAAACAGGGAGATCAAGGCACACACCTTGCATGCGCCTATCTCCCTAGTGATTAGATATACTTTTAACCATTTCATATTTATATAACTCTAGACAATTGAAGATCATTGACCAGGAAGGAAAAAAGGTTAAGAGTAAACCTGCATTGCTTGAATGGATGCCCCAATCAAGGATAGTGGATAGCTCACAAGTTTATATCCAATATCCTCAAGTTCAAGAGGATTAAGTATTGGTGTTTTGCCCCCTCCTTCAAGCATATTGGCCTAGGCAAGAATCAATGAACTTTATTAGTAACTACAATTTGTCTTCTAATATGACAATGTAAAGCTTCATGACTCTATGTAACCTCGAAGTTCTAGTTAATGACTAAGATCTATTAGGCCACTGATAATAAAAGACATCACTTAATCATATAGGAATTCATGCGCATGTCTAATGATATCTATGTGTGTCTGTTCATGTGTACACAGCATATGTCTTTAGTGGATCAACTAATTGTCTGTATTTAGCAATTAATTTTCTCTGTACTTGTAGGGGAGGGGAAGGACGTTAGTACAAACAATTCCACTAGTGACATCTCTTACTCCATTCCATTCAAGAGATTCAGGAACTCAGAGTTACCGAAGTCATTGTTGCCAAACAATAGACCAATTGTAATCATAAATACACACACACAAACACTAATGAATCAACAAAAATTCGATAGGAGTTAATGCATACTAGCTGGTTCACAACTAATACAATTAAGAACATGCCATTCTCTAACAATACAAAATTTGAACCATTAAGTCAATATATGGAACCCCTACTTTTGAATCAGTGAAGAAGTTCACCCATATAGAATGAAATGGGCCTTTATTATCCATGAACTAAGTACGATCTGGACTAGTGCATCATTTAGAATGAAATGAGTTTTAGTATCCAATAACAAAGTACATTCTCGGCTAGCAAAAGTTTCAACGTAAATGGTCACCCAGATAATTGGGCTTGCAAAAAATCAATATTGTCATATTGTTCATGTTTATTGATTAGTAGTAGACATCAAGCTAGTTTTAAGATTTCTGCAACATGGGAGCACAACATAATCAATTTCAAATGCGGACCAGAATATAGCAGTGAAAGTGCACTTGTGGTTGCACCATTCTTTTTTCCTTTGATATGTGAAGATCTAATGTACACAAAGCGGGGTGAACCCAAGAGCAGAAAAGATATGCAAGAGAGGACACCCCTGCCCCCTCCTTTTCTTTAACAAGCAAAAACAATTTTAATAAAAATAAGAGAGTTGTTCGGTACATTCAGTCCTAAAGATTCCAAGAAAAACATAACTGCTCAACAAAATCTAAAAGAGAAAACACACGTATATGGCTAAAAGCAAGCATCCACTCCTACAAGGATTTCAGATCAATCGTAGCAAGCTCCACCCAAATAGTCAACATGAAGCATAAAGGAGTAGCATTCCAAACCATACTGTTATTATACCATCAGAAACTCTTTTCCAATTGAACAACAATGCAGCTACCTTTTCAGAAAACACCTGACAATATTTTGCAACGGAACAACACCAAGCAACAAGTGATCAACCGACTCTTCACTAGACTTACACATACAACACCAATTCACAAAGGTCAGATTCCTTTCAATTAAATCATCTGCAGCTAAAATTTAATCTCAAAGCAGTGTCTAAACAATGAAAGCAACTGTTTCAGGGGATTTCCTATACCTAAAGAGAAATGAAATCTCATTAGACCCTATTAATGCCTAATTAAAGGAAAAAAAATCAAATTCTCCAATTTGAGTATGCCCCCAAACTTATCTCTCCTCCAACTCTCTCACAAGGAAGAATTAGAACTTAAGAGATACAGTAGAGATTCGACAGATCCTAACTCCCACTCATGAGAGCATGAGCGAACTTGAATTCCAAAAAATGAATAGCTCCTTCTCAGGCTGAGACTAACATATGCATCCTTATCATCAGAAATTAAGATCAAATCACAATAAAACAATTTTTAATTAATATTCCCATTCAACATATCACTTCTTAAAGAGTTTGTTAGAACTTGAAGAATATGTTAGGTAGAGGAATGCGTTGAAGGGTAGTTAGGTCATTTTACTATTTTTGCTACCTATATATAATTTTCTTTTTATTGGCACCAGNTCTAGTTAATGACTAAGATCTATTAGGCCACTGATAATAAAAGACATCACTTAATCATATAGGAATTCATGCGCATGTCTAATGATATCTATGTGTGTCTGTTCATGTGTACACAGCATATGTCTTTAGTGGATCAACTAATTGTCTGTATTTAGCAATTAATTTTCTCTGTACTTGTAGGGGAGGGGAAGGACGTTAGTACAAACAATTCCACTAGTGACATCTCTTACTCCATTCCATTCAAGAGATTCAGGAACTCAGAGTTACCGAAGTCATTGTTGCCAAACAATAGACCAATTGTAATCATAAATACACACACACAAACACTAATGAATCAACAAAAATTCGATAGGAGTTAATGCATACTAGCTGGTTCACAACTAATACAATTAAGAACATGCCATTCTCTAACAATACAAAATTTGAACCATTAAGTCAATATATGGAACCCCTACTTTTGAATCAGTGAAGAAGTTCACCCATATAGAATGAAATGGGCCTTTATTATCCATGAACTAAGTACGATCTGGACTAGTGCATCATTTAGAATGAAATGAGTTTTAGTATCCAATAACAAAGTACATTCTCGGCTAGCAAAAGTTTCAACGTAAATGGTCACCCAGATAATTGGGCTTGCAAAAAATCAATATTGTCATATTGTTCATGTTTATTGATTAGTAGTAGACATCAAGCTAGTTTTAAGATTTCTGCAACATGGGAGCACAACATAATCAATTTGAAATGCGGACCAGAATATAGCAGTGAAAGTGCACTTGTGGTTGCACCATTCTTTTTTCCTTTGATATGTGAAGATCTAATGTACACAAAGGGGGGTGAACCCAAGAGCAGAAAAGATATGCAAGAGAGGACACCCCTGCCCCCTCCTTTTCTTTAACAAGCAAAAACAATTTTAATAAAAATAAGAGAGTTGTTCGGTACATTCAGTCCTAAAGATTCCCAGAAAAACATAACTGCTCAACAAAATCTAAAAGAGAAAACACATGTATATGGCTAAAAGCAAGCATCCACTCCTACAAGGATTTCAGATCAATCGTAGCAAGCTCCACCCAAATAGTCAACATGAAGCATAAAGGAGTAGCATTCCAAACCATACTGTTATTATACCATCAGAAACTCTTTTCCAATTGAACAACAATGCAGCTACCTTTTCAGAAAACACCTGACAATATTTTGCAACGGAACAACACCAAGCAACAAGTGATCAACCGACTCTTCACTAGACTTACACATACAACACCAATTCACAAAGGTCAGATTCCTTTCAATTAAATCATCTGCAGCTAAAATTTAATCTCAAAGCAGTGTCTAAACAATGAAAGCAACTGTTTCAGGGGATTTCCTATACCTAAAGAGAAATGAAATCTCATTAGACCCTATTAATGCCTAATTAAAGGAAAAAAAAAATCAAATTCTCCAATTTGAGTATGCCCCCAAACTTATCTCTCCTCCAACTCTCTCACAAGGAAGAATTAGAACTTAAGAGATACAGTAGAGATTTGACAGATCCTAACTCCCACTCATGAGAGCATGAGCGAACTTGAATTCCAAAAAATGAATAGCTCCTTCTCAGGCTGAGACTAACATATGCATCCTTATCATCAGAAATTAAGATCAAATCACGATAAAACAATTTTTAATTAATATTCCCATTCAACATATCACTTCTTAAAGAGTTTGTTAGAACTTGAAGAATATGTTAGGTAGAGGAATGCGTTGAAGGGTAGTTAGGTCATTTTACTATTTTTGCTACCTATATATAATTTTCTTTTTATTGGCACCAGGCATCCGAGAACAAAGTCCTAACTAATCCTGGGAGTGCATAGACCCTCGGCAAGGAGTTTTCCGTAAGTGCACCTCAGGTAATACAAGGGAAATGACCCCAATATAACTGTCACACATGAAATTTTAGGTTCTTATTTTAGGAAACTGGGATTTCCTTTCTAAACTAGGGTTTCCATTTTTAAAACATAAATTTTGATATGGGTATCAAAAGGTTCCTTATGGATTGTTTGTCAATGGACAGCTTTCCATATTTGTTTCCATACTTGCTTCCATATTTCTTTCCTTGATTTACTCTCCCGTACAATTGGCATAATAGTTGACAGATTGTATAGGGATAGAATTAGCATATACTTATTTCTTTCCATGTCTAGAATTCTTTGTATAGTTTATATAATAAACAGAAATCTCAAGGCCAATTACTTCGGCCAATTCATACACTTTGACATGGTATCAAGAGCCGACTGCTAAGTTCTTCTCTCCCGCAACTATGGCTTATGCTGCCCAAGGACGAGGACCATCTATGAATTCTAAAAACTTGCAGTGTTTCTGCTGCAAGGAATATGGACATAGTGCTGCCAATTGTCCTAAAAAATACTGCTCTTATTGCAAGAAGAAGGGCCACATTATCAAAGAATGTCGTATCCACCCCTAGAATAGTCAGGCCCAAGCATTTCAGACTTCTATTATTGCCCCTGTAGCAGCGACTTCTGCAGCACATGACTCTTCTTCAGGTGCTTCCTCTATTCCTGCACCTCCTGCAGCAAATTATTGCACACCAAAAATGGTGCAACAAATGCTAATTTCGGCATTATTGGCAATGGGGTTCCAAGGTAACAATTCTACTAAACTCTGGTATGTAGACTCGGGGGCCTCTAATCACATAACGAATAATTGCACTGCTCTATATCATGTTCGGCCCTACACTGGTCAATCTGCCATTCAGACTGCTAATGGCAGTTCTTTGCCAATAGCTACTGTTGGAGATGTCTCTTTTAAATTCACTGATGTGTTTCTTGCTTCTCAGCTTTCCACGAATCTTATTTCTATTGGTCAATTAGTTGATAACAATTGTGCTATTAATTTTTCTGATGATGGTTGTGGTGTGCAGGACCAGGTACCTGGGGAGCCGATCGCGAAGGGACCTAAAGTGGGGCGCTTGTTTCCACTACTTTTGCCTATTCTAGCACTTTCTCCAGTTTCTTCTATTAAGGTCCCATTTGTTTACACAAAACTCCTATCTCATCTCATCTCAATCATTACAACTTTTTCAAATCCCCATACAAAAATATAATAAACAATTTAACTTTTTCAAATTTCAACATAAAAATAATACTAAAAAATATATTCTATTAATATTTTATTCAACTACTATTCAAAACATCTCATCTCATCTCATCTCATCTGTGTATCCAAGCGGGTCCTAAGTCTTTTACTTGTAATACTGTTCCAGATCTTAGTATGGTGTGGCATCGTCGTTTAGGCAATCCCAATACTTAAATCTTATCTCATGTATTGCACTTTGATTTTCTTGGTAATAAAGAACGTTCTTCTTTATCTCTTGAGTGTGATTCTTGCAAACTTGGTAAAAACAAAACTCTTCCCTTTCCTTTGCATGCTAGTAGAGCTTCTCACTGCTTTGATCTTATCCATAGTGATGTTTGGGGACCTTCCCTGGTTAGTTCACATGAAAAATTTAAATATTATGTGACTTTCATTGATGATCATCGCAGATTTACTTGGGTCTTTTTTCTTCACTCTAAATCTGAGGTTTTTCGTACTTTCACTAAGTTTTTAGCATATGTTGACAATCAATTTTCTGCTCCTATTAAGACATTATGCACAAATTCTGGTGGTGAATATTTGTCTGTTGAGTTTTAGGCATTCTTGGCTTCTAAAGGTATTATTCATCAACGTTCATGTCTCGCTACTCCCCAACAGAATGGAATAGCCAAACACAAAAATTGTCATCTCTTAGATGTGGTACGTACTCTCTTGTTAGAATCCTCTGTTCCATCCATGTTCTAAGTCGAGACTCTGAAAACTGCTACTCACTTGATTAATTGTTTACCTTCCCAAGTCTTACAAATGGAGTCTCCCTATTTCCGCTTGTTTGCTAAGCAACCTAGTTACGATAATCTCTGTATCTTTGGTTGTGTATATTTTGTTCATTTACCTCCTCATAAGCAACATCAATTATCTACTTAATCTGTTAGATGTGCATTCTTGGGATATAACGTGTTAGAAGGAATTTGTTTGCTATGATCCTACATTACATTGTACACGCATTTTTAAGAATGTTATTTTCTTCGAAAATCAACATTTCTTTCATGTGTCCTCCGTGCCCTCCTCTTCTACTGTGGTTCTCCCCTCCTTTGAGCAAAAATTCTCAAATTTTCATCAAGTCAGCTCTTGCTTTAAACCAGGTATTATGTATACGAGACGCTCCCACCCACAATCTCTTCCGGTGGCTCACTCGATATATGTCGCTCTCCTCGAGTATTTGTACCTCCAGATAGATATGGGTTTCTTTCTTCCAGTTCTGGCCATTCTATTTCAACTCTTACTACTGCATTGTCCAATTTCGATATTCCCACATGCTACTCACATGCTGACAAGTATGACTGTTGGCGACAAGCTATACAGGAAGAAATTGCCACTCTAGAGGCCAATCACAACTAGGACATTGAGCCTTGTCCTTCCACCATTGTTCCTCTGGGTTGCAAATGGGTTTACTTAGTTAAGGTTCGATCTGATGGAAGTTTGGATCGTTACAAAGCTAGGCTTGTTGCACTTAGGAATAATCAGGAATATGGAGTCAATTATGAAGAGACCTTTGCTCCTATGGCTAAGATGACCATTGTTCGTACAATTCTAACTCTTGCTGCTTCCAATGATTGGCCACCCCCAGGATTGTTTCCCTCTCCAACCTGTGTAAACTTCGTCGCTCTCTTTATGGTCTCAAGCAAGCTCTGAGGACCTGGTTTGATAAATTTTGAACCACTTTACTACAATTTTCATTCAAGCAGAGGAAGTATGACACTTCATTGTTTCTTCGGAAATCAGACATAGGTATTATTGTCCTTTTGGATTATGTTGATGATATTGTGATCACTGCTTTCAATTGCTTTACTTGTCCAACTCAAGACTCATCTCTTAAAGTCCTTTCATATGAAAGATCTTGGGTCTCTCACATGTTTTTTGGTCTTGAAGTGCATCGTAGTCCCTCTGGTACTTCACTCAATCAACATAAGTATGCTAGTGCCTTGGTGGCTACAGCTAGATTATAAGAGGCTACCTCTGTCAATACTCCCATGGAATTAAATGTCAAGCTTCGCAAAGAGGAGGGTGACATACTTGCTGATCCCAGTTTATACCGGAAGTTGGTGGGTAGCCTTGTCTATCTCACCATTACTAGACCAAACATTTCTTTTGATGTACAACAAGTCAGCCAGTTTCTTCAGACTCCTCGTCATCTTCATTTGGCTACTGTCCGTAGGATCATACGCTATGTTCAGGGCACTTCTGCTCGTGGCTTATTCTTTCTTGCAGGCAATTCTCCTCGCCTTGTTGCTTATAGCGATGCTAATTGGGCTGGTTGTGCTGATACAGGTCGCTCCATCACTGGTTGGTGCGTGTTCTTAGGTGATGCGTTGATCTCCTGGAAGAGTAAGAAGTAAGATAGAGCTTCTAAGTCATCTACAGAATCTGAGTACTGGGTGATGTCTCTTGCTTATTCTGAAATTATTTGGTTTCGAGGTTTGCTTGCTAAGTTAGACTTCTCTGAGACCGATCCTACACCTTTACATGCCAATAATACAAGTGCTATTCAGATCACGGCCAATCCTATCTATCATGAGCGCACAAAGCATATTGAAGTCGCCTGTCACTCTATCCATAAAGCCTTAGAAGCTCGTGTTATCACTCTTCCACACATTTTCACTGAACTACAAATTGCTGATATCTTCACCAAGGCTCTCACACGCCATCGGCATTGCTTCCTAAGTAGCAAATTGATGCTTGTTGATCAACCTGCATCAATTTGAGGGGGGCTGTCAATGGACAATTTGTTTCCATATTTCTTTCCTTGATTTACTCTCCTGTACAATTAGTATAATATTTGACAGATTGTATAGGGATAGAATTAGCATATACTTATTTCTTTCCGTGTATAGAATTCTTTGTACAGTTTATATAATAAACAGAAATCTCAAGGCCAATTACTTCGGCCAATTCATACACTTTGACATTGTTTGTACGTTTTAGTAAATCGTTTGGAACTTTTGTGTTGGAAATTAGAGAAAAATAGAGTATAGGGAAAAAATGTGGGGCTGTACTAGTATTTTTTGAAGCTGCTGGGACTCTTTTGAGATAGGATTTGAGTTGTTTCAGATCTGAGGAAGTAGAAATCAGCCTCATTTATAACTCTTAAATGGGTCCAAGGAATAGAAACATATTCTCCCTATAACTCCTAGCCATTAGGATTCTTACAAACCTTTTCTAAACAAACTGTGAGTTAAATTCGTACAGCCCTATTACTGCTGCAATTTCAGGAGATTGAAAATCAGCCTCACCCTATCAAGTCAAATCCTTTTTCAGCAACTTCAAGTAGGTGATTGCCGCGTTTATTATCACTAGAAACGAACACTAAAGTAGCATAATCATACCATTATGTGTATGGTGAATAATGTCTATCAAGTATTATGATGAACTGTAACACACGGGTCCAAATTTAGGGCTTAAAACTAGTATTATATATTTTATTATTATTTTTATTATCATTTTAGGAAATATGCTATCAGATAAATTAAGGCGGTGATTCTTTCCCCATCAAAACCTTTGTATAGTTATCCATTAGTTTCCATATTAGATTAGTTTCCTAGTTTGAAACTACAACTCAACTCTTCAAAATCCTCTCAGAATCCATATCCTCATAGGAATAATTTCCCAAGTGTAGCCAACTTCAAACTCTAACATATCTACTGAGGACTCACGCCACTCCCCTCCCTATCGTTTATAAAACCCCACGAAAACCCTCTGATTTAAACACACAAAAATACCTAAAGGAAGAACACTTTCGCATAAGCCTTATTTTTTGCCCAGCCACCGCCGACCACCCTAGGACGTTGGAGCACAACCCACGGTGCCAGAAACTGCCGACCAACCTAGCCCCGTCGCAACCTAGCCCTGGCCAAAATCCATCTCTCTTAACTCTCTCTCTTTCTCTCTCTCTCTCCCTCTCTCAGTGTCGCACCACCATAGGGACCCCCCAGTTGTGCCGCCGGTCACTCCCAGCCTGTTAGACCCCTACGTAAAATCGTCTCTAAAGTTGCACCTTGGCCATACGCACACATATCGCTCGAGCGGAGTGTCGAGCGGAACTCTTGGGTTGCAGACTCGCTTAAGCGGACTGTCGAGCGAGTTTCGAGCGGAGCTCTTTGGTTGTATTCCCTCGAGCGGAGTCGAGCGAACCTTGGCTCAAGCCAGGGTCGAGCCACAGTCAAGCCAAACCTCAAAAATGGCATTTTCAGCATGAAATCAAGCCAAAGTTCGACCCCATGCACCACCTTAGCCGAACCATTGGCTCATGCATGCCACGGCCATGTGATCCACGCCACTATCTTTATTTATTTCATTTATTTCAAAGGAACCTATTGAGGGTTTCCAATTTGTTTTGCTTATAAATAAGACATCTTTTTCTTGCTTTAGGATCTTTTGGCAAAAACCTTAGAGGAAGAACTATTGTTTGAGAGATCACCATCGGTGCTTAGCACTTGAGCTTTTTGGGTGCAATTCGTGAATCCCAAAGAGAATCATTCCATGCAATTCGTGAATTGGAGTGATTCAACTATCTTGTCTTACAACTTGGTGCAATTCGTGAATCCAAGTTGTGTTTATCTTTGTTCATGTTATTTTATCAATCTATGAGGTTTATTCAACACTTGTGCAATTCGTGAATCAATTGTTGGATTACTTTCATTTGTTCATTCAAGTACATAAGTATTTTGCTTTGATCTTGAGTGTTCATCATTTGGTTCTTGTTGTTCATCATCACATTGTCCATCCAATCCATCCAAACCACATTTTCGGCCAACCCTAGAGTTTGTCTTCCTTCCATAAATTGTTCCCTCCATCTACCTAGCCCTAGCCGAAATTCACTTACCTTGTCCATCCAAATTCAAATTCAAATTCGGCACTCTTGCCTTATTTGAATTAACCCTAGCCGACCACCATTCTTTCCATATTAGTGTTTCCATAAGTTGGAAACCCTAGTTCACCACATCATCCACTCCATAAAGCCTTAGCCGAATTCACCACTTCCCATATTCGGTCAACCCAAAATACTTTCCATCTTCACACTCCCACCAACCCTAGCCAAAACCCTAGTTCATATAAGGTAACCTTTACCTTGTTGGCATCCTTGACCTCTTCCAAATCATATCCCTTGTTTTAAGGAATTGTCAATCATCTTCAATTCCTTAAATCACTCTTTCCTAAAATACCTCAAGTCCATCTTTGACTTACCAAACTAGCCAAATCCGAAATCTCCTTCTTCCATAAGGATTCCTACCACTTAGGAATCTTTTCTAAAATATCTCCCTCTTCCACATTTCGGCAACCCTAGCTGTCTCCACCGAAACCCTAGCCTCCATCCAAGATTCGACAGCCTTAGTTGCCTCTTGGCCGAACCCTAACCTCACTCACTCAATCCTTGCATCCACCCACTCGGCACCCATCCAAGAACAAGCCATAGCCAAACCACATTGAGCCATATTTACCCATATACTTCATCAACCCTTTTCACCCTCCCATACATCCATTCAAGTCTAAACACTTAACCTCACCATACCAAAGTTGCCATCATCACCATTGTTGCGCCATATCCAAGCAAGAGAGGACTTGACACTTGGTCAATACAAGGAGGTCATAGGCAAGGAGATCATAGTATTTAGGGACTTGACCGGGGTCCCTAACACAGCCACCCTGAGCAGCCATGCATCAATGTTTTCCTCTCGGTGAGTCCCTCAATATCGCACGGTCATCCCTTGTTGTCCATTGTGTTTTGATTGCTAATGAATCCTTCGATTCATAATGGGCCCTTGGGCCCTAAGCCCATTCGGCCAGTGTATTCTTAAGACAATTAGAGTGTTGGGCTTACTTTAGATGATCTTGTATTTAAATTGGGCTTGATCCTATTATACTGTTTTAGTGATTTTATTGGGCTGGTTATATTTTCAGAAAAAATATACATTACTTTTACATGGGCTTTATCTACTTGAATAATTATGAGCCTATAAACACAATTTTTATAAAAAGTATTTAAAGGATATTATTTTAGTTAAATTCCATTATACGTATTTAATTATGTAGAATTTTACGACATGCTTTGCTAGGAAATTAGTAACATCTAGTACCTCGTAAAAGTAACACGCTACAAGTTGGGAATCAAGAAGCAACGCTAAGAGGAAAATAGTATGATCATATAAATGCATGCGTACTGTGAATATTTTTGTTATGTATGAAAATATGATGTGCTTATGATGGTTGTCTACACTACGCTAAGAGACAAGTCAAGGTTAGATTTCCTTTCAAGATCTTTGATGAGATATGAGCTTATCCTTGAATGAATGAATGTTACTAAAAACACATGGAAGCCATGAGATATTCATTTAAGTCTAGTATGCCATGTAATAGAATAGCCAGATTATGCAGGCCATGTTCATGTAATATTTAGGCCTTGTTTGTTTTCGCAGATGAGATGAGTTGAGATTAAAGTTAGAAAGTTGAATAAAATATTGTTAGAATATATTTTTTAATATTATTTTTGTTTTGGGATTTGAAAAAGTTGAATTGTTTATTTTATTTTGTATTGGGATTTATGAAAATTGTAATGATTCGATAAGAAGAGATGAAATGGATTTGAAAAAGTTAATTGTTTATTTTATTTTATATTGGAATTTGAGAAAGTTGTAATGATTAGATAAGATGAGATGAGATGAATGTTTTCTGAAAACAAACCAGGCCTTAGATGATGTATGCCATGTTCATGTAGTACTTAGATCATGTATGCCATGGAATGTCATAAAATGTTCAGATGATGTTATGTCATGTCATGTTATGCTATGCCATGTACAAGGAAAGGCCATTTTATGCTATGCCATGTATAAGAAAATATGTCATGTCATGAACAAGAGTATGCCATGTTAGAAAAGTTCATGAAGCCTAATGAATTCTCATGCATTAAGAAAGATAAAAAGTTTTAAGACAGTGCCACGGACTCAAGCGTGGTTAACTACAAGTAAAGTGAAACACAGACTCAAACGTGTTTCACTCCATGTTATTCAGTAAAGCGAAATACGGACTCAAGCGTGTTTCACTCCATGTTATTCAGTTAAGTGAAACACGGACTCAAGCGTATTTCACTCCAGATTATGCAAGTTAAGTGAAGCACAGACTCAAGCGTGTTTCACTCCATGCTATGCAAGTTAGGTGAAATATGGACCCAAGTGTGTTTCACTTCATGTTAAGACAAGATAAACAAGTTATTATGCATTCACGTTACATGTTGCCATGATTATGTATGTTTCCACTCATGTTAATGACGAATAAATATGTTGTGCTAATCCATGATGAAGTATGTATGAAGAGCCTTCAGAAATTAAGTCTATGCTAGGCTGAAATATATTTTACAGTATGATGTGCTACTTACTGAGTATTCAACTCATTTTGTTTGTATTTCTGTGTTCTTCTATGTCTAATTGTCACAGATGGAGATTATGATGACGCAGAGCTGGATGGCCAGGAGTAGATCTATAACAAAGACTTAGAAAGGAATAAGTGATATTCACACAAGAATTAGATTTCTTATATGTCATTCACAGAATTAGTTTATGTTCTTTTACTTTACATTCAGTTTTCGAAATAATCATGTTTAATTCAGTTTTAATAAGTTGATGATTTTCAATAAATAAGGTATTTCAGGATATGAATCTCTTTACCAGGCATTATGTTATGAATTTTAGTAATATCTCTATCCTACGGGAAGGGTGTGTTACATGAACCCCAATATCAGAAAGAACATTATCCTCTCTATTCTTTTAGCATGTAAGTAGGTGTTCTCATTTGTATACATCATGTGTACTTGGACTATGCCTATTTACTTGGAATAAAATTTCTCTAATTAATGATGAAAAAATGTCTGGCTCTTTATTGAAAGCCCATTTTTACATACCAAGTTATGATGAAAGTGATTTTTGAATGCTATGTTATTATGCGTTTTACATGCATCATAATATATTTTTACTTATAATGTTATGACAAGTCATGTTATTATATGTTTATACACATCATGATAAGAAAGATAAAACAAAAATATGAAAGAAACTTTAAAGAATGGCCATAAGAGATGCATGGTACCAATCTAATGGGTGGATGTGCAACCCACACTAACGGATGTTTACATGAAGATGTGGTCCACCATAGTTATGATAAGTTAAGAGGTTCTCCATGTGATCATAGGCAATGGAACCGGTGCACAACCCTGCACGCGGAGGTTAAGGTGTGCTGGTCATTAAAGAAAGGGAAAGACAAGATTAATGAGTTATGCACAATATATGTTACATGTTTATGTTTGTATAAGTGTGAGTATGAATGTTTTTCAAGAAAACCTATGATTAATTTTGTTTACGGTATGCTACTTATTAATTATTACTTAGTAAGTGTTTTTACACAATAGGATTCGTTTTAGATTGTCTTCCCAATTTTTATACAAAAGGGTGTTCTACAAACAAATTGTATTGATGAAGATGAGACATTTCTCTAGTCGCAAGGATTTCACCGTTTCTTGCCTTATTTCTGTAGCTATTAATCTCGATAGACCATTGTTTCAATTGGATGCCAAATGTTTTATTACATAGATGTTTACAAGATGAAGTTGATATGGAGCAATCATCTGGGTTCATTGATCAAAGGGAGCACTAGGTCTATGTCTATGGGCTAAAAAAGACTTTCTATGATCTAGAGCAATCATCGAGGGCATGATTTGGGAAATTATCTTAGGTGTGATTGGAGTTTGGTCTTCAAAGATGTCAAAGGTAGCTATTTAATATTTTGTTTACATGTTGATGCAAGTGCAAGCTATATTCTCTTTGTGGTGAAACTAGATTTTATTGTGATTATTGGAGATGATTTAGGAGGTACTACCTATAAAAAAAAAATGATTTAGGAGGTACTGCTCAATTAAAATCTCTAGAAGAATTTCATATAAAGGATTTGGGTAAGCTCCACTATTTGTTGGGTATTGAGTTAATAGATCTCTTAGGTAGGTATCAATTTATCTCAGGAAAGTATGTGCTTGATTAGTTAATAGAGATAGGTGTTATGGGTGCTCATCCCATTGAGGTTCCAATTACTAAAGGATGAGGGAAGTTTGAAGATCATGGCAGATATTATTGCTTGTTTAGAAAGTTGAATTATCTTAGTATCACCAGACCAACAACCAACGTGGTGTGGTTAGTCCTGCACAACTCCAGCCACCATCGGTTTGATCTTCAACACAACTCCTCACTGAATAGCGGAGTCAGTTCACACCCTAATGTTTTATGAAAGAACAAAGCATATTGAAGTTGATTAGAATTCTAGATAACATACTCAATGGAGATATATCTACACCATTTGTGAAGTCTAGAGGCCAGTTAATTAGCATGTTCAAAATCTCTGCCGTCATTTGTGAAGTCCAGTCCAAATTAAGATGTCCTCCACAGTCAACTCGACACCCTAAAACCTCTCTTTATTCCACATGGACTACACTGCAATGAGGGGTTTCAAAGAAGTTGAGCTTATGAACTATAGACACCATAAAGCCCAAGAAACATATCTAATCTCCCTTACCCTCCTCAAACCTTAAGCTATATAATTAGCTCCTGTGCTAATTGTAGATTTCACCCGATTTCTGTTCATAAGGACTGTCACATATCACATACATCATATATACTACTACCATTGATCGGTTATGAACAAGATGCATTAAAAGCATGAAAACAAAGCATTGCCTTATGCGGAAACCGTCTACAGCTTAACAAATCAGAATCCAAGTCTTAGAAACACTGGAATTATATGAGCAATGAGCAAAAAGTAGCTGTCAAATCTCTTTCCAGATTATACCATAAGAAAAAGGCAGCTCTGTTCCCATATATATTTTAATTCAACAAACTACTAAATGTTTTCAATTTAAAACTCTAGAAATTTTGACAAAGCCACATCCTGCAGACAAAATTCAATGCCAACACTGCAATGAGGAAAGTATAATGTACCATTTTTGGAACTAGGGGAGAAATTTCACAGAAAGCCTTCATCTCTTCTTTTGAAGCTAGTGCATCAATAAAAAGAACGTCTGCTCCAGCATCAGCAAAGGCCCTACACCTCCAGAGTGATTCGTCCAAAGATACTGCTTGGCGAGAATCGGTTCTTGCCACAATAACAATGTCGGAGCCACTCTCCTTCCGAGCATCAATAGCAGCCTTTATCTTCATTATGGCCTCCTCTCTGGGCACCACTTTTCTGCCTTGTGTATGACCACAAGCTTTTGGAGACACCTTGCAATGAAAGTTTATAAGTAACAAAAATCTTAAAGGGGTAATAAAGTAGATTGCATGGTGACTACACAAATTGCCAGTAACAGAAATGCTACGTAAAAAATTAAGCTGTAAGTTTTAACCCACAGGAAGATAAGCAAACTGCTCCAGATAGGCTCAAAACTTGCAAAAACAGCCCATAGTAATTTACAAAGCAAGGCCACGACAGACTTTCCAATGATTTCACCTTTCCAATTGAACAATTACTGTGAAAAGCAATAGAATTGAACATCATGCTTTTGGGTCCTTCAAATTCCCAACCACAACAAATCTCAAGAAGAAAAACTTCAAGGCCCTCATGAGGGTCTTATCTTATGACCCTCAACAATCTTCAAGAACTTTCATGCCTAACGGGATATAGTATTGAAGCAAGAGTTATAAGATCCCTTTCCTTTATGTGAAAACAAAATTGTTATCCTGCTTGCATGAATATTTTTTTTGCCAAAATTTTTATACTTTAATGAGAGGCTTCAGACAGCACTAGAAATAAGGTTTGTTCACTCAACCCCATTCTCATTTCATAACTATGAATTTTCCAAAAGCCAATGCTTGGCAGCAAACACTTAAACAAAAATCTCAAATTATATGACATTTTTATTTTCCAATCCTATTTTTATAACTACCCTGATCATCACCTTCCACAAACTCATGCAGATGAACTAGACATAAATGTAAGGAAGTTAAGTAAAATATAATAAAACAAAGCCGCATTAATATCCTAGAAGCAAAAGACCTATCTATTCTGTAATCAAGAAACAAAATATAGAAGTTAATATAAATAGAGAGACTGGGAGAAAGAGTATAACATATCAATTCATGAATATTAAGAAGTACAATAATATGAACCTGATCTTCAAGAATGATCCCCGCAAAACCTGCACTAATATATCCCTTTACTGTTCTCTTGACATTCATTGCATTCCCGTATCCATTATCACCATCCCCAATGACAGGAATCGAGACAGCTTGGGTAATTTGTTGCCCCTGATCTAACATCTCTCCATAGGATATTAAACCCACATCTGGTAATCCCAATCTAGCAGCCGATATTGAAAATCCTAATGGAAGCACAGAATGGCATCAACAAACTAGCTTGTCTCTTCCAAAATAGTTAACAACCCCATTAATGCCACCACAAGTACAGATGAATTCCAAATTACTTCTAAACCTAATTTCTTAAAAAATGATTTTCTGTCCACTTCAAAAGAAAATCCAGCAAAAATAAAACTTTCAAAGGAGAAATATAAAATTAAAACAGTTATGTATCCTCTGTTAATTGACTTAATAAAAATGATCCATGAATGTGTAGGGAATGCTCTAATCTCTTACAAAACACATTAAATTTGAAAATTTTATAGAATTATCAGAATGAAAGGAAAATAGAAGAAGACAGACTCAAATGCTGTAAATCGAGGCACTCTTCCCCCTCATTCAGATGGCATCTGAAGTGGGAGATTCTGTGCTGCTGATGTCAATTTTGGTACACAAATCAAAATCTGTTGGTCAGAAATATTCTATGAATCCAGATTATTTAAGCACAACAAACAAGAAGAGATCACTATGGCCAAGTTGGTGCATTTAAATTACAGCATGGAGATCTTACTATCCAAACTATCAGGGATTTACAACTGAAATCCAAAGTAACCGAAAAACAACCTCTCATTACACTACCCAAAGTGATCAAGATCAGGAATACTCGTAACCTCAGTAAAAAAAGCCCCCCAAAAAAATGCAATGTTATAAATAAGAACATGATATTCAAGTCACAAAACAAATTTTAGTTTCAAAGTACTTGCTCAATTTTCTTCGCATATTCTCCGTAGTAGATCAAAATAATTATACCAAACATAGAGTCCAAGAAGACCACAATGAATTTTTTACCGGTAAACAAAATTTATTGAAGACCACAATGAATTTTAACAAGAGAATTTAGCACCCCCAGCAACCACAACCCATGGGCCCAGTACTTCTAATCAAGGTAAATTACTTATTATCTTGGGGTTGTCTGCGTATAGGATAGGCATCACACATTCCTTTAAACCAATAAAACAACATCAATAAAACAATTCAGCTAACCATTAAACCCAGACGTTAAGAAAATGACAAACAATCACTGATAAGCCAATATCCAAGCCTTTTGAATCAAAGTAGGGTATCTATCTGTCATTGCGCATTATAAGTGATTAAATTCTTTTGATAGGTAAGTGATCAAATAAAAACACACAACCACTGAAGTAAACAAAACCCTTATCTTATTGGACATCAAATGTAATCCTATTTAAATGTAATCAAATCAAATTTTAACCTAGAATATTCCCAATCACAATCACCAGAATTCATAACCAATCCAAATATGTAATAATGGAATCCAAATCTTCCACAACTCAGAACACAAGAAGGAAAAAAGAACACTCGAGCTCCAAATATGTAATCAGTCCTGTTAAAGACCCAACCATTGATCGAAAAGTCTTAGAACTATTGGATACTAATTTGGTTATGTCTTTAACCTTCAGGATCATAACCATCCACCACGCTTCCAAATTCGACGTCCACAACGGCTCACTCTATCGACACTAACCCGATGGTAGTCATTTCCCTTTTGGTGGCTTCACTCATCTATAAATATTCAATGATTTAACATCATGCACATACATAGTAACAAGACATTTTAATCCAGTCTATAGGTCACTCTTTCCGTGACTTGAACTCGTGACGTGATCCCTATTCTTACATCAATTGTTAAAGACCCAACCACTGATTTAAAAATCTTAAGACGGTTGGATACTAATTTGATCATGTTTTTTAACCATATCATAACAGTCCTGTGCTGGAATCCCAAACGACATAATTCAATACTCTTGAAAAATAAAATTAAATAAAAATAGGAAAGCACATGCCACTGCTGAAGCAGTATTGAAATCCAGCCTTCTCCACAAGCTTAGCACTGAGAGCATCAAAACAAGCAGGGCCCTGGTGAACACCAGGCAAGTCGAGAATACGTCGAAGCGCCTTTGCCGGAGGCTCGGTTACGCTATGGTCGCTCTCAGCAGCGCGAGCTAGGGCCAAACGGGTGTGGGATTTTTGTTGTATGGGATTGCGGGCGAGAGATATCGACCACTGGATGCGTGAGCCAAAGGTGAAACCCAAAAAAGGAGGTGGTGACGTTGAGCGGATAGCGAGGGACGGGATGTGGGGGAAAGAGCCACCGCCAAGTACTAATGCAGGCTCCATGGTCAGTAACAATGTCCGTGCGTATGCCTGTTGTGGTGCGTATCTGAAGACAGACAAGACCCACCTCACAGTCTCGCACACCTTCTTAACTCGTCTTCAGACTGAAGGATTGCTTCGGCTTTATATTACTTACACGTACGCGTGAGTCGTTAAATAAAATATTATTATGATATAATTTTTATTTTAAATTTTAAAAAAAATTAAAATATTTATGATATTTTGTGTAAATATTTAAAAAAATTGTAATAATTAGATGAAATGAAATTAGATAAGATGGTTTGTATAACCAAAAGAAACTTTAGTGTAGGCACTAGGGAAGTTAAAAAAAATCGATAAACTGGTTAAAACCAGATCGAATCGATGTGTTTGGTTCGGTTCATAACCGATTCTTAAGAATCGAAACCGATTCTAAATCGGTTTGATATCAATTTTCATATTTTAAAAATTGGTTTGAATTGAATTGAACTGGTATAAATATATATATTAATTTTTTATATATTATATATATAATAGTATTTATAGGAGTATAATTAGTACAGTTTAGTCTGATTTTATACATTTTTTATAACCGAATTGATATATGCTGGTTTTAAAATTTTAAGAATTGATACCAGACTGATTCACTATAGAAACTGGAACTTTCGATTTTTTCGATTTTGGTATGGTCTGGTTTGGTTTTTTCTATTTTACGGATTATCTATATTAGTGATAATATGATGTTTACATAAACTAAACTATTAATCTATTTATATTATAGTATAAATACATTAATAATAATTAACACATAATAGTATAGTATTGAATTTAACTATAGTCTATATAAGTTATAGACTTTTTATATGAGTATATATGATCAAATGTATAAAAATATATTTACAAAAAGATAGATATATTATAATTTATTATGCCAAAAATATATCCTTCATATAAATATATATATTTATATATATACACACTAGTAAGGGTTGCCCAGTTGCAAAAAATGAAAAATATTCTTAAAAATAAAAATTTCTTGTAAAAACATGTAATAAGAAAAAACATATTAAAAAATATAGTTATCAAATGTAATAGATAGTAGTATCAGACAAATTTATATATAATAGTAAATTAGATTTTACTAGCTACTTGTCAATCCACAATAAACCAAAAAATAAGAGTTTAAGATTAGGTTTGGATATTAAGATAAGATAAAAAAATTTAAAAATTTTGTGAATAGTATTAAGATAAAAGTTTAAAATATTATTTTTTAATATTATTATTGTTTTGGGATTTGAAAAAGTTGAATTAGAATTTGAAAAAGTTGAATTGTTTATTATATTTTATATAGAGATTTGAAAAAGATGTAATGATGAGATGAGATGAGATAGAGATGAGATTTCTCATATTTATCCCCAAACATAAACTAAATCTATACAAATTCTCGAACTTAACTATGAATGTCATCTATATTTTAAGATTTTTTTTTTATCATAAAAAACATCATATATGTTATCTGCAAAATATCCATAACTATAACATAGAAATTTTTACAAATACATTTATGACTACACATAAATACTTTGTACCTATATATTACAATGATTTGAAAGTTTTGAAAAAAAAGTTTTAAAACAGTTATTCTGTTCTTTCAGGCACAATATTAACGGGCAGGTTTGGGGGTGAGACAAAACACAAAATTCTCATCTCATCTCATCTTATCTCATCATTACATCTTTTTCAAATCTTCATATAAAATATAATAAACAATTCAACTTTTTCAAATCTCAAAATAATTATAATATTACAAATTAATATCTTAAACTTTGAGATGAGATCAAGAATTCTCATTTCACTCCCCAAACCTACCCATTTTATTTTGGTGCAATTTTCCAGATTCGCTCAGAAGTGCGCCCAAGACTATCATCCATTCCTTATCTTGGATTTTGTTTGCAATATTCTCCATATATGAGGGTCATCATGTAACGATAAAAACATATAAAAAGGTAATGTATTAAAAGTAGAATTAATATTTGCATCATCCTACACACCACACACCATAACTTTTTTTATTTTTTTTATTTGTTTCTCTTATTAAATGTGTATTATATGGATGATGAATAAAAAAAATATAAATGTTTCAAGAAGAGTAAAATAAAAAAAAATTGAAAAAAAATTAAAAAAAAATAAAAAACACATTGATGTGTGGTGTGTAGGATGATGCATAGCAATGTTTTTAAAAATATTGCCTTTTAAGTATGTTTTGGACTTTTAAGTACACGATCTGTCGTTGTACAATCCAAGATTCGTTCTACTGCAGATCCAAAAGCGACTACTGGAGTTGTCATCATACGCCTATAAATAAACTCGACAATCGACATCTAAGAATAGTAAAGAAGTTATTATTTGTTGATATTAGCAATTAATATATTCTAATTATAATGTAAAAATTTTTAACTTCAGAATATGAGAAAAAATGTTTACCTTGGTTGTGAAGTCGCTATTTCTTTGCAACTATAACATAAAAATTTCTCATCTTTTTCATATCCAGTTGTTTTGTTGCAATTTCCACATAACATGTAATAAAATGGTTAATGTAAATCAAACATTGTAAATCTTCCTCTAATCAGGAATGTCGATCGCTGCGTTAAAATTGAAGAATTAAATGCACCAATAAAAAATATCATTGAAAAGAGTGTAAAAAAGTAATTTTTTATTTATAAAAAATAAGAGATCTGATTTTAAACAATAAAATTATACGGTCATTGTTGGTAATCTCAGGCTTTTTACAATTTTAGATATTTTTATTATCGAATCAACATAACTGCTTGAAGCTAATGCGTCTGACCTATCGAAATTGTTTGCAATTATTTCTTCAAGTAATGCATTGTTTTGTGTTACCCTGAAGATTTGAATTAATAATTAAAACAAAACATTGAAACTAGAAAAAATACATGTTAGATATATATGGTAGTATATCAAGAAAAGCCAATATAAAATTTATATTGCATTTAGATAAGAAATGGAATCAATTGTTTTAAGTAAGCTGTTTACCATGTACGTAATGGAACAACGAATGCAAGAGGAGGTTCGACCGTGAAAACACTCGTTGGTCTCGATAACAAGGATAAGCCTACATTATAAATATGTACGAATAAATATACAAACACATGAGGGATAATTAATAAGAATATTAATATTAACAGGAAGTACAATTATAGGAAGAGACTCTTATTTTTGTTTCAAGAATAATTGGCTTTGCAGAATAAGGTTATAAATTTCGTGGCACTCATCGTGGACAAATCGATTCCACATTGTTAGACGTAGAAGTTTTAGACTATCAAAATTATAAAGGATGTTAAATTTATAATAATAAAAGTATTATAAGATATTAAATTAGAAATTTCATTAATGCAAGATGATATATATTCATACCTTGGATCAATTAGGTATACGTCTTGGACCAACGCTTTTTCATGGCTCGTGTTCACTTCCTTTGATGCATTTATATGAATTGCAAGTGCCAAAATATCAAATTTGTGAAATCTTTTTCGTTACTCCGTAGCAAGAGAAAATCATATAAAGATATTGACATCTTTATATAGTAGTTACCTATTTTCGCATTTGTATCTTTGTATACACCAAGTTCTTTCATAGGAATGATGTCATATTCTGGCGGTTTGAGTGGTGACTCATCATCTTCAATATTCTCAACAATGGTCCTGGAGTTTATTATCCATTGGAACTCGTATGCCTCTCTTTTATGTCTTGGATATAATGGTTTCACGAAGGAATTAATGGTCATCACGTAGATTAACATCTCTCTCAAAGATCACTGCTTGCACACGATTTCTCTGTAAAAAGACAAGAATAAAATTTTTTTGTTTAATTTTAAATCATAAATAAAATAATGATAAGTAATGAAACAGAATTTTTTTAATACCTCAGCATCTATCAGTACCCAATTTTGGTATCGAGGCGAATTTTGAGCCACACGTCTCAATGACTTCTCTGAAATGATCACCTTGATTTTTCAATTTTTCATGCTTGGAGTGATGTCCTTAATAGATGTATATATGATCTACATATTTATTGCAAAAAGAAAAAAATGAGAAGAGGAAGAAATGCTAATACATAACATAAAATTTATAGTATTAGTAAATAAAATGACAAAATATATGAATAATAATAACGTTAAAAGAACTCAAACACTTACATGATATTATAATGAATCTGTTAATCTAAAAAAATTCCTATATACAATGTTTTTTATTTATTTTATAAATGGTATTTGTTGTTGGTATTATAAGCACTTTTACTGAATCAACAGTTTTAGCTCTTGATAGTGCAACATATAATTGTCTATGGGCAAAGACAGGTTTTGGTAAATATATTTCGACAAAATTTAATGTTTGTCCTTGCGATTTATTTATTGTTATTGCAAAACTTAATCTAATAGAAAATTGTATTCTTTTAAATGGGAAGCTGTTACTTTCATTTGTCTCTGGTAAAAATGGAATTCTAGATATAAATACCCTTTTACCACTGTGGTGGCCAGCGTAAATTTGTGCATCGATCATGTTACGACTGAAGTTGCAACAAGTTAACTGTGTTTCTGTTGCATAGGCCCTCTGAAGGATTGATTTTTCTAACTACCATGATTGGACAATATTTTTTAAGTAATAATTTGTGCAGCGGCAGTTTGTTCAGTGTTAGCGTATTTAAAATATCTTCCATAATGCATGTTCAGATACATCAACTGTTTTGTCAAAGCTATAATATCGTACTGCATCGCCGGGAAATCGGTAAATGAAAATAGCATTTATTTCATCAACTGTTCGATTTTTTGGAGTTAATACAACTCAATTTGCCATCTCCGTTAAATTGTCTGAATAGTTGGAAATATCTTCAAAAATAGCATATAATAAAGAATTTCGAGATTCAACATCACTGTTATAAGGAATGATCATTTCTTTTGAAATTTTGATTTTTTCATCAACAATTATTGGAGCATTACCATTGCCCACTTCAATTAGATAACGTGAGAAATTTGAATCTAATCTGGCTCTCATATTTTCAGTTAATATGATTTTCTTTAGAATAGACCATAAATAAGAAGAAGCTAAACTTGCATCAATTTGTTATTTTTTTGTACTATTACAAATTAAGGTAATACCTCGCGAAAGTCTCCACCAAAAACAATAACTTTGCCACCAAAAGGGAGATCTGTATAGTTCACATCTCGTAGCATTTTATCTAATGCTTCTATAAACTGTTTTGTAGACATAGGTGCTTCATCCCATATAATTAATTTTGCAAGATGTAATAGTTTAGCAAGACTTCCTTGTTTGCTGACATCACAAGTGCTATTTTTATCTGCATTTAATGGAATCTTAAATCTTAAATGTGTTGTTCGTCCTCTAGGTAAGATGGATGCAGCAACACCAGACGATGCAGTTGCGAGCGCTATTATATTTTTTGATCTAATTGTAGCCATAAGTGCTTTGTGCAGAAAAGTTTTATCGATACCAGCAAGACTATCAATGAAAAAGGCACCTGATTCATTTGACAGTAAGGTTTGTAGTATCAAGTTGTATGCATTTTTTTGTTCAAAATTTAGAAATTGTGATGCAAGTAGGTCTTCTTATGGAATTGTGACAATTCGTTCATCATCAATTTCTTTATTTGCAAAATCTTCATGACTGTAAAATATATCAGCAGAAATAAAATGATACATATTTATATTTTTTCCCATAGATTCAAGTGTGGAAGCAATATCTTGCACAACCATTTTTCTAACAGTTGTTAATGATAAGTTTGTTATAAGAAAATTTGTAGACATTTCTTTTTTAAATCATTCCCAAAGTTCTTTTGCATTTGAAGGATTATAATATACTAAAATTGTTGAAAAAATGTGTCTTAAATTGCTTGGTATTTGATATAGATAGGCTTCTTCTAAACAATCTTCTAAGTTACTATCTTTGTCTAACAAACCATTTGAAGTAGCTGCTTAATTCACGATATGTTGGTAGTACAACGCCATTAACTGTTCTTAATTTCTCAAATGATGTTGGTCCTCTAATATGATTAAATAATATTCATAAATAATATATTTCGACTTCAAATGGATTAGCTGTAACAATTCAACCTATAACAGTTTTTTTCTTTCTTGGATTCCAAATTTTATGTTCCGAATTCCAAACAAATTTTCAGAAAATTCTCTATACAAGAAATTTTGCGCATTTTCGTCGATTTGGTTTCTATAAAAAAACTCCGTTAACATTGATTTATTTGACATACATGAGTTTAAAACACTGTTTAGATTTTCATGTGCAAGGAAGATACTAAATGTTTTTTTTTAAGATATAGATGCAAACTATAAACTAATGAATACATTTCGTCAAGTGTGAAACCGTATATCCTTCACATTGCTTCAGGTGGAGTAATCCATCTGCCTGATTTCATCAATCTGTTCGTTATTTTCTTCGCTAATAATATTGAAAGCAATGTGATCGTGTCCTTTATAAATATATTTACATAAATATTTAATAGCTTTAATTGTAGAACAAATCTCAACGTTAATATGACATTTATATTTGGAAAGAAGATACAGATTATATGGAACAACCCATCGATTGTCTAAATCTTTTCCTCTAATTTTAACAGTGGTTCCATTGTTACAACACCTATATAGTGGCACTTTTAAACTTTTATTTTTTTATCTGTGTGATGTTTCTGCCCTTTTTTCTCTCTACGTGAGATTTAGGGTTGCCGTTTGTTTCTTGCGTGGGCCTCCATGACTAGCTGCATGGCAGCCACAGATAATGGCATCGGTCGGCCTTCCTTTGCCGATCAGGTGGCCGCTGTCCCCCAGCCCATCCCTGAGATGGTGTTGCCGCATAGACCATCGAAGGTGCTAGACAGTGAAGTTTATTTCCAGTTTTCACGTGAGGAGATCACCAAGTTAGCGGAACCCTTTTGTTACTCGGTGATTTTGAAATTTTCGAAGCAACGTCCGTCTCTAGATGCCGTGTGTTCGTTTATACATAATTTTTGGGGCCTTTCGTCCACTCCAGTTGTTTCTTCCATGAGACGGCCAAGGAACTTTTTTGTACGTATGACAAATGAGGCTGATTTCACGAAGGCCTTGTCAAGGGATGTATGCAAGATTAATGGAGTTTTTTATTGGGCGTTTAGATGGACGCTGGAATTCACAGAGGATGATGAACCTTCTCAGGTACCGGTATGGATCTCGCTTCCGGGACTCCCTCCTAATTTTTATTGTGAAGCTTTTTTGAGTATCCTTATGGCCTTTATCGACACTTTCATCCGTCGGGATAATCCGACGCGTTGTGCAACGAGAACAGATGGGGCGAGGCTGTGTGTTGAGGTTGATGTTGCCAAAGAACCTTTCTCTCATTTTTGGATTGGAGCATCGAGTCTGCCATCTAGTAGGAAACAAGAAGTTGTTTATGAAACACTTCCTGCATACTGCTGTAAGTGCCGAACGTAAGGCCATAATTCACAAACCTATCGGGTTGATCAAATTCCTAAGATAGGGAAGGCACGGGCAGGAAAGAAATGGCAGAAAGAATCGGATGGGAATGCGGACTCTGTTGTGGTTCCTAAGACAGTTCCGAGTGCAGTTGTGAGTTCGAGTGCAACTATGGTTCCGAGTGATACTGTGGTTACGAGTGCAGTTGTGAGTTCGACTGCAACTGTGGTTCTGAGTGATACCGTGGTCCCAATGGTGCAGGTAGCTGCTATTGAAGAGGATCCGATAATTCCTGCAACTGCTGTGATTTTGGATACTGTTGGGACTTCGAGACCTAGTGGGGAGTGTGCTGCTGCATCACGAGATATGGATACTGTTGTGTTTTCAAGCACAGAAAATGAATCAATGCCGGGACAACTTCCTGAGGTTGTGATTTCGGATACTTTTTTTTGTGCATCATTAGAGATGGAGGATATGTCTGTTGTCCCGCTTGTAGTCCAGGAGATTGAGGTGGATGTCGTGGCACCAAAAGATGGACTAGCTGAGGAGCAACCGTTTGTGGATGACACTGTTTCTGAACTGGAACCAGATTTACACCTTGAAATTTTCCCTCAAGATAAGGACTACTTGACAAAATCTGAGATCAAGGAAGGTAAAAGAAAATATAAGAAAAAGAGTTTTGTTAAAATGAGAAGTTCTTCTCGAGTTCTTGCTAGATTCTCTAATCCCTCTCAATGATTGATCCCATTTTTGTATGGAACATTAGGGGAGTTGTGACCTCAAAAGGTAGATTAAAAAAGTTGCTTGGTAAGTTGAGACCGAAAATTGTTGCTTTGTTGGAACCTTTTCAAAATCTTGATGTTGCTAGGAGATTGGGACATGTTTTGAAATTTTGAGGTTGACGGGGGCAAAATTTGGAATTTTTGGGATAGGATCTTGGAGGTGAGTTTGGTTCGAATGGGAGGGCAATATATCTCTCTTAAAGTAGGCGAAGGTGCTGAAAAGTTTTTGCTCACTATTATTTACGCAAAATGTACCATTGCTGAACGACGCATTTTGTGGGATGCTCTCAGTATCCAGAATCTAGGCCCAGACCCGTGTATTTTTATTGGTGATTTTAATATTATCCGGAATGATTCAGAGAGATGAAGAGGTAGGCCTCGACCTCTTACAGCTATGGAGGATTTTAACAACTAGATTCAACATGGGGGTTTGTTTGAAATGGCATCGAAGGGGAGTGCTTTTTCTTGGTGTAATGGGCAATGTGGCCTTGCTCGTTCTTGGGCACGGTAGGACCGTGTTTTGATAGATGCATCTTTTCTTTCGATATTTCCTAATGCTATTTGTTCTTATCTTCCACGATCTACTTCGGATCATGCACCTATGTTTATAAAGTTCAAGCAAGATCCTTTCTCTTATGGTCCAACCCCTTTTTCATTTCCAACAAATGTGGGTAGAACACCATAATTTTCTGGATTGTGTTTGGCAAGCTTGGTCATCTCGAGAGGGTGGTTCAGCCATTTAGAATTTGGTTATGAAGTTAAAACAGACTAAGGTCACCTTGTGGGATTGGAATAAAAGGGTCTTCGGTCATACGTTGGACCGGATTACTGATCTTGAAAAACAGGTTGAGGAGCTTAAACTTCAGTCTCAATTAAACTGGGATGAAAATCTAGATAGAGAGTTATAGGTGGCAAATGCGGAATTGGCTACTTGGAGGCGTTTGGAAGAAACTCGACTGAATCAAATGGTAAAGCTAAAGTGGACGGTGGATGGTGATAGGAACTCCAAATTTTTTCATACCTGCCTAGCCATGAAACGGCGTAAGCAAGTATTAAATATGCAGTTGAATGATGTGATGTTTGAGTCTCCAGAGAGCATCCACCAAGGTGCAGTTGATTATTTTTCATCTTTTCTCCAAGGTGAGCTGCCAGTTGAGCAACCAATCTTTGATGGTCTTATAGATCCGGTTATTTCTGCGGAGGAGAATGCCTCCCTTGTCAGTGCGCCCTCATTGGAGGAAGTATTTGCTACTTTGTCCTCTATTTTGGTTAATAGTGCTCCTGGCCCTGATGGCTTCTGCTCCGGTTTTTATAAGAGTTGTTGGGAGGTGATTAAAAATGATTTGTGGAAGGCAATGTAGGAATTCTTTGCATCTAAGTCTCTTCCCAAGTTTTTTACAGCTTCTTATTTGGTGCTAATTCCAAATGTGGACTCTCCAACAGGTTTTGACAAGTTTCGTCCCATCAGTCTTTGCTCAATTTTTTATAAACTTTGCTCCAAGATATTTGTGAATCAATTAACTAGTCTCTTGTCTCGACTGGTTTCGTTGGAGCAAGGAGCCTTTATCCTAGGTAGAAAAGTATCTTTAAAAATATAAGCCTTACTCAGGAAATGGTTCATTCTATTAATAAAAAGAATCATGGCAGCAACATTATGTTAAAAGTAGATATGACAAAAGCATATGACTGTGTGGATTGAAATTTTCTGATAAAGGTCATGTTGAGTTTTGGTTTTTCAACTCAATTTTGTGACTTGATCTTCTTTTGTATTTCTAGTCCCTAGTATTCAGTTATGATGAATGGGACAATAAAAGGCTTTTTCTCAGGAGGTCGTTGCCTTCGACAAGGTGATCCCTTATTTCCTTATTTATTTATTATCCAGCAGGAGGTCCTTTCCCAGATGATTCACCGAAGTGTGGCTGAGAATAGATTTGGACATTTCCATCAGGCCCGAGGTACGCCTATTATTTCTCATTTAATGTATGCTGATGATGTGGTTATTTTTTCTAATGGGAGCCAAAGATCAGTTAGGGTGCTTCTAAGTATTATGGGCCAATATGAAAGATGGTCGAGATAAGCTATTAATAAACAAAAGTCTGTTTTGTATTGCTCGTGTAAAATCTCCCTTATTTGTAAGGGACGTCTTTTCCGTAGCATTGGTTTGGTGGAGGGGCATTTCCAGTTCCAATATCTTGGAGTGCCCATTATCCTTGGTCGTCTTAAGCAATTACATCTTGAAGGAATAAAGTGAAGCAAAAACTCAGTGGTTGGAAAATGCAGCTACTATCTTCATGAGGGAAATTGGTTTTGTTACGTCATGTTATTTCGAGTATGGCCCTTCACCTATTTGCTGTTTTATAGGTCCGCCAAGCAGTAATCAATAAGCTCCATCAGCTGATGAGCTCATTTTTTTGGGGTGAGTCAAATGGAAAAGATAAGAAGAAATGGGTAGCTTGGAAGCACATTTGTAGGCCTGTGGCAGAAGGAGGTCTCGGGCTGAGGCTTCTCTAGGACACTCAGACAACCTTACACATGAGATTTGCCTAGAACATTCTACAAGGTAATTCTCTCTGGGAAAATTTTTTTAAGGCTAAATATGTGGGTTCTAAACCTTGGTTCCTTATAGATGTTGATAGAGGTTTGAGATTTTGGAAAATGATTGCTCATTGCATCCCTTTGGTGTTGAGTAATTCTAAATGGAGAATTAGAGAAGGAGATATTTTTTTTCTGGTATGACAAATGGCGAGATAATGGCCCTTGATTAATGAATTGCTAGTCGTGGGTCAGCCTTTGTTGAAAATGAAAGAGTGTCGTTTGTCAGACAACTAGGATGTGAATCTGCTAGAGAACTTGGTTGGCTTGGAGAATGTTGATGATATTCTAGTCTCTTTATCTTGTCCTAATTTGGGTAAGGATGTTCTTGTCTGGACCCAAACAGAGACAGGAATGTTTTCCACTAAATCTGCATGGCATTATATTAGAGTGAGAGGCTCCTCTCTTGATTGGCATTCTTGGATTTGACATTAAAGGCTTCCCTTAAAAATGTCTATTCAGTTTTGGAAGGCTTGGCACAGGGCTTTGTGTGTGGATGATAGGTTGCATCGTATTGGCATTCCCATTGTTTCCAAATGTGAGTGTTGTCCTGCAGGGTATTATGAAGACATAAACCATGTTCTCTTTGAGGGAGATTTTCCTAAAAAAGTCTGGTCATTTTTTTTGCAACCTCTTTGGGCTTCCACTTGGTAGCAATTGGAAACACCAAGGCTCATCTTGGTTCCGGCGTGCTAAGTCCTCTTCTCAGGTAGGTGTTATAATTGGCCTTATGCCCGTTATAGTTACTTGGAGACTTTGGAGGAGAAGATGCCTAGCGGGCATGGAGGGCACCTTGAAATTGCATGAAACTATTGTCAAATATATTTCTGTATGGATTGGTTCCCTTGGTCAGGCGATTGATAATTCTTATAGCTTGTCCCATTTTGATGGCAAGATCTTTGAGACCTTACAAATCAAACCCGCTCCTTTAAAAGAGAGGCGGTGCAAAGTAGTCCAATGCCACAAACCTCCACCAGGGTGGTTTAAATTGAATACGGATGGTAGTGGTCTTGGTAACCCGGGTCCTAGTGGTATTGGTGGTGTTATTTGCAATGATATAGGACGGCTTGTGAAAGCGTTCGCCTCTCCAATTGGTTTTGGTTCAAATAATAAAGCGAAACTTCTTGCACTACTTAATGGCCTACGGTTGTGCAAGTCCTTTAGCTTTTTAATGTGGTTTTTGAGGTTGACTTGATGGCGATTATTTCTTGGTGGCATAGAGGGCGATGTGGGGTTTGGTACCTGGAGGATTATTGGGAAGAGATTGTTGGTTTGGCTTATTCTATTAATTGTCGTTTTTAGCATGTTCTACATGAAAGAAATAAAGTGGCAGATTGGTTGGCCAAAGATGGTCCCAATGGTGCTATTTTGGTCTACACAAATAATTCTTTATTACCTCGGGTCCTTAGAGGTTTGTTACGGTTGGATTTATTTGGGCTTCCTTCTTTAAGATGTTGTTAATCTTGGCTTTGTTTTTGTTTTCGGTTACTTGCTATTCATTTTGCTCATAGGCTTGTTTAGAGTCTTTTCCGGGCTTGGGTTCTTTGAGGATTTTTCTCAAGGGCCTTGTTTTTGTTTCCACAGTTTTTCTTTGTCATAAGGGAGGGTTGTATTAATAAATTTGGGAGGGCGTCACTATTGGACAGGTGATTGCCCACTCTTTGAAGAAAAAAAACACCTATATAGTGGAAAATAATCTATTTTAACAGTTGTTGTAGTTGCAAATTCTTTGGGATATCGATTCTTACAAATGTTGTTTTCTTTCATACATATATTGGTTGGACTCAATATTCCGTAAGGACTATGCATCATATATTTAACCACGACCTTATACAAATGTAAATTTTTTGTTTTATCATGTATTTCTGTTGAAACGATTTCATCAAAAGTTTCAGGGGCATAAATCCTCTAATTTCTCTGAAATATGATTAAGAATGAGCATGTGGTAGACCTCTTTTTTTATGCTTGATGCTATAAACATATGCTGCAACTTTACACAAAATTTCTCATTTTAATAGATCAATTTTTAAATCTTTTGATTTTGTTCTAAAGATTCTTGTGATTAAATCAGAGTAGTTTTGAACTTCTTTGTGTGGATCTAGTTGTTCTAAGATTTCTTTTGAGTTTGGATTGCAGCTTATAGTTAAGAAAATGTCAGGTTTGCCAAAACGTTGAACTAACGCTATTGCTTCTATATATATTTTACGCATATCTCTTGGACCTCCAATAAAAGATGAAGGTAGAATAATGCATTTTCCAATTTTGGAAGCGTTACTTTCTCCAATTGAAATGCTATCACAATACCCTGATATACATCTGATCTAATTTCATGTTGATTTGAATGAAAATAATTTAATCTTGATGTTTCAATTATAATGTACATATTGACAACAAATTGTTGTAGCAAACGACTAGATAATAACAAAATTGATATGTATGCATCTCTCATTTGTAATTTGAAACAATAATATTCACGGCAATAAATTGCTGGTACTTTCTTCTTTTTCTCCAGCACTACAAATATTATAAGATGAAATTTAGAAAATTTATATAAAACTAAGATATATAATTAAATCGATATAAACTTATTGTTACCTTGTTCTTCATTTCGAAGAAATTCTTCCGCGCTATTTGAATGTTCAATATGACGTGATTCTAATGTTTGAGTGTTTACTGATATTGTTCCTCTTTCGACTTTTTTAATTCTTTGATGCCAACCGGGGTCACCGAAAGGAGACAATAGTGGATATTGCAGTGGATCATAACAACCAAAATAGTACTAAACAATATGGCTGCCACCTACTTCATTAAAAACAATAATGTCTTGGCCTTTTTGTTCTGTATAGTTGTGGGTTTCTATCCATATAGATGCAACTTGTGATACTGATAGAGCATTGTAAACACGTTGATCTAAACCAACATCTGATCATATACAAATTGTATGATTTTCAAGATTTGAAATGTTGTTGAGAGTTAAGAAAAAATGACAGTATGGATTAACCTCAAGTATATTCATTAACTGAGCAATGATAGAAGGATCTAATCTTTCTGCATCATCTATATGGTTTTCTAGTTCATGTTCGGTGTCGTAGAAATATAGTTGTAAATATGAAGGATGTCCATCTTCAAGGATTAAATCATTAATGTAATGATATATCTGTCCTTGAATCTAAACATGTAAATTCTTCTGTTTCTTCTACACAAATTTGCATCAATTTAACTCCAAATGATGTGAAACCGAATTTATTATTGTACATACATGCATATGTATGGAAATTTTCGGACTTAGTTGAATCAGAAGTGAATAATTGATAAAGCTTGTCTGAAAGTTGATTACAACTCAACGCTATTGTCCCGTCAGCACAACAAAAGCTATTTGTTTCATGATAAAATATTTTTGCTCCACAATATTGACATGAAAATACTGATGGTAAATGATTTGCTTCCAAAAATACAGTTTCGAATATTTGTCTAAAACAAGAACTAATTGTTGAAGTTTTTACAATACTGTCGGAGTTGGAAGTTCCTACCCTTGATAGAGCAGGCGTTCCTATGTATAGTATTGTCAGAAGCATGGATATTTGAAGAAGATCCAATTTCTCTTATACAAATAATTCCATCATCTCTTGAAGTATAAGATAAATTATGCTGAAATCTTGTTTCTGTTTGATTTTTCTTATTTTTACATTCTTTCAGTTTGGCATACCTTTCTCTCTTCTTTCAACATATTTCTTCTTTCTTCCGATTGAGCAGCATACCAAAAATTTTTTTTGCAACGTTATTTCCAGATTCTTCAGAATTTATTTTTAAAGAATGTTAGATAAAAATTTGTGAGGACATCGTTTATAAAATTTCAATTATTTTCTAAAATGACTAGTCTACTGGCATTCTTACGACGAATTAGAAATGTCACAGCAATTTGAGAAACTAATAAAAAATGAATAACAATTTGTCAAACACGACAAACATAGAAGACACACAAACAAAAATATAAAAAATAAACTATACAACATAAAGAAGACATGAGTACTGGCCGGAATACGACAAATTAAGTTTATTATATTGCAGTTCAAGGAAGCAAATACCTTCCTCTAAGTCTCTAGGACCAGATGACGCTCCAAGAACAGAGTCAAGAACTAAGAGTTCTTTAGGTTTTGGTTCTTGGTACGTGCATGGATGCCGTAGGGGGCTCCCACCCCCCTGCATCGACGCGGGCCATGACAAGAACATTTGTTGAGTCTCTGGTGCATACTCCTCAGGTTCTTCCTGAGGTATCAGTTCCGTTTCGGCAACCCAAATGTGTTGAGGGGGAGTTTTACGTGCACTTTTCTAAGGAGGAGTTAGAGCATTCTGCTGCTTCGTTTCATTTCTCTATTGTTTTGAAATTCTTGAGGCAAAGGCCTTCTTTGGATCGTATTAGAGCGTTTATACATAACAGATGGGGCTTATAGGTGCAACCTGTAGTTTCTACCATGCGTAAACCAAGGAATGTATTTGTTAGATTCTCCAATGAAGAGGATTTTCTAAAGTCTATTTCCCGTGAAAGCTGTGACGTGGAAGGGGTTGCTTTCAGGCTTTTTTAGTGGTCGACTGACTTCAAAGAGGATGAAGAGCTGACGGTGGTTCCGATGTGGATCTTGCTTCCTGGTCTTCCTCCAAACTTTTATCAAGAAACATTTTTACGTAATATTGTTGCGCCTATCGATGTTTTCTTGCGAAGAGACAATGCGACACATTGTGCCACCCGAACAGATGGTGCACGGGTTTGTGTGCTCATGAAGGTTGATCAAGATCCAATTAATTCTATTTGGATTGGGACGGCGAGGCATCCTACTAGTATCTTACAAGAGATTGAGTATGAAACCTTACCTGCATTTTGCTTTGGTTGTAAAGTACAGGGGCATAATCTCAAGAATTGCAAGTCTAAGTTAAAGGATGGTAATAAGATGAAGAATGTGAAGGTGATTAAATCAACTAGAATCTAGGTTCCCCAGGAGAAGAAAGATGATCTATAGGCTGCCAATGACCAAGCAGGAAAAAATCAAGATCCTCCTGTCTTGAATGAGGTTCCAAGGATTATTGGGACAGAGTTAGGGGATTTGATGTTGGAGATATCCAATGACAAGGACCTTTCTTTCACTAATGGGGCAGAGGCAGGGGCCCTGGCGATGGAAAATTCTAGCGCTAAGGATATCTCTTTACCTGTTGGGGCTGAGGCAGCTGCTGAGGCGCTAGAAAAGGAGGATGGTAAGGTAGAGTTTCCAAAGAACAGGTCGAGTGGAGAGTCTCTACCGCATGGGACAGAGGTACGGATGTGTGGTGAGCCAAGTGGATCTATCTTTGAGGGTGACTTAGTTTTGTTGCCTATTTTTGTGCCAGACGCAAATCCTGTTAATGTTCCTTTGCGGGTGAAAGACAGGGTGGCTTCTCAACCGAATTTGATAGAGACCGACATAATGCATTCTGATAGTATGCAGCAAATGGATTCTAAGAATTTGCAGATGGGATGTTCAAACCAGGGTTAGGGAGTTATCGAGTCACAATCTGAGGAAGAAAGAAACTTTCCTCATCCGGCAAAGGATAAAGATGGTTCATTTGACTCTGAGGTAAAGGATAAGCCAGTATCTTCCAAAATAATTCTTTGAAGATCTGTAAGGTCTGAGCAGGTCCTCACACTTTGATCTATGATTAATAAGATTATGTTTTGGAATATTCGAGGACTTGGTACCTTGAAAAGACGTTTGCAAACATTGTTACGCAATCATAATCCTTCTGTACTATTTCTGGCAGAACCTTTTAGGGATGTTGGTCAACTAAGTTATTGGAAGTCCTTTCTTTCTTTTGATGAGTGTCTGTCTAACGAGGACCAAGAAGGCAAAGTTTGTTGTTTTTGGAAGGATGGTTTGCAGGTGGATGTCATGGGTGCTTCAAATCAGCACATTTCTTTACTTATTAATTCAACTTTTATGATTTCAGTAGTCTATGCTAAATGCTGGTATTTGGATAGAAGGTTGTTGTGGACCGATATGCTGAATGTTAATAACTTGCAGTTGCCTCATGTGGTTATTGGGGACTTTAATGTTCTACCGTCTGATAGTGAAAGACGTGGGGGTCGTCCAAGGTAGCTCACGGCTATGGAGGATTTATGCTCATTTATAGATAATGGTAGTATGTTGGAGGTTCCTTTTTCTAGTAACCACTTATCATGGTGCAATGGACAATATGGGGTGGCTCGTTCTTGGGCAAGGCTTGATAAAGCTTTATGTAGTGTGGATTTTTGGGTTGTTTCCTTCGACTAAAATTCAATATCTTCCAAGGAGATCCTCAGATCATTCTCCAATGATCTTGGGGCTAGCAGTTCTGCCTTCTCGGTATGGTCCTATTTCTTTTAAATTTCAAAATATGTGGACTACCCATGAGGATTTTTGGAGGTGTGTTTCCAGTTCTTGGCAAGTACAAGTTTATGGAACGGGTTTGTGGAAGCTTGTAGCAAAACTGAAGAGGTTAAAACTGGTTCTAAGAGCTTGGAATAAGGAGGTTTTTGGGTGGACTGGTACTCACATTAAAGAGCTTGAAAGGAGAGTGGAGGATGGAGAAGCTAGGTTGCAAGAAGGTTTCTCTGAGGACGTTGAATTGGAGGTGCTAGCAAATAAGATAGAGCTAGACGTATGGTTAAAACGGGAAGATGTAAGATTGGCTCAACAGGTAAAACAGGACTGGGCTTCCCATGGTGAAGCGTCGTCCACTTTCTTTAAGGCTATGCAGTCTCGGAAGCACAATATTGTGATGGAAATGGAGTTAGCTGATGGACAGGTATTACATTCGCCAGAAGATATTCATGATGAGGCTTGTATATATTTTAATGATTTCCTTAAAGAATTGCCGATGCAAACTCTACCGAACTTAGAGGATTTAATCTCAGGAGCAGTTTCGGATGGCGAGAATAGTATGCTTGGACGTGACCCATCGATTGAGGAGGTTAAAGATGCTCTATTCTCCATTCCTATGGATAGTAGTCCCGGACCTGATGGTTTCAGGTCAGGCTTTTTCCAGTCTTGTTGGTCCTTAGTGCAAGATGATGTGCTGGAAGTTCTGAAAGATTTTTTTAGTGAATCTGAATTACCAATTACTTAGCCTCTTATATTGTGCTAATTCCAAAAATAAAAAACCCAATGTCTTTTGGGAAGTTTAGACCAATCAGTCTTTGTTCTGTAATATATAAAATTTATTCTAAGATTCTTGTGAATCGCTTCACTTCAATATTTAGTAGAATTATTTCTAAAGAACAAGGAGCTTTTTTGCCGGGGAGAAGTATTTTTGAAAATATTAGCCTTACTCAGGAGCTTATTCATGACATTAATAAGTCGGCCCGAGGAGGGAATATCATGAAAAAAATTGACTTTGCAAAAGCTTATGATACAGTTGATTGGAAATTTTTATTCCATGTGTTGGAAGCGTTTGGTTTTTCTCTGCAAGTTTGTCAAGTGCTAATGAAATGTGTTATTACTCCTTGGTTTTCTATTGTTATGAATGGCATGGCAAAGGGATTCTTTAAGGGTGGAAGAGGTCTTCGACAAGGAGATCCTCTATCACCATATTTATTCATTTTAGTGGAGGAAGTCCTATCCTGCATGATCAAAAAGAAATTTGAGGATAAAAGAATTAAGGCTTATTCTCATCCGAGACATGGCCCTCTTATATCTCACCTTTTATACACTGATGATATGGTAATTTTTCTAAATGGAGGAAGATCTTCTGCTCTAGAGATTGTTGATACCTTACGCACGTATGCTGAGTAGTTGGGCCAGAAGGTAAATAGTTTCAAATCCCATATCTTTTTCTCCAAGAAAATTAGTAATGTCAGATGAAGGAATTTGTTATCCCTTACTATGTTTTCGGAAGGGGTTTTTCCGGTTAAATATTTAGGGGTGCCTATTGTTTCTGGAAGATTGAAGTCAGTACATTTTCATGATATTATACAAAGGATTCGTAATAAGATAGAAGGCTAGAAAATAAAATTACTTTCTGCTGGGGCAAGATTGAATCTCTTACAACAAGTTTTGTCGAGTATACTGACCCACCTTCTCTCGGTACTGCATGTTCCGAAAATGGTTTATGCATAGATTAATAAAATGTTTAGCACTTTTTTTTGGGTCTCAATTAATGGGAGCCCAAAGAAAAAATGGGTTAAATGGGACAAACTTTGTAAACCAGTGGATGAAGGAGCGATTGGTTTGAGGAACCTGGTTGATGTTCAAAGATCGCTTTATCTTAAGTTTGCCTGGAATTTGCTAGTTTCAAATTCTTTATGGCAGAATTTTTTTCTGTGCAAAGTACATGTATGGGGTGCATCCGTTGGAGGTAAATTTTGCTAGAGGTTCTAGGTTCTGGAAATCAGTTGCTAAGGAGGTTCCGGTTGTCCTAGAGCATTCTAAGTGGAGGATCTGTGAGGGAAATGTCTTTTTCTGGAAGGATAAGTGGCTGGACTCGGGTCCTCTAATGGGGCAGCATCCGATTATGGGAGATTTAGATTTGAAGGTGAACCAAATAATGAGGAATCACAACTGGGATATGGACAGACTGGTGCAGTTAGTTGGGTCGGAAAAATCTGAAGCCATAGCAGGTGAGGTTAAGTGTGGAAATGGGGAAGACCAGCTCCTTTGGTTGGGTAATCCAGATGTGAAGTTCACGTCTAGGAGTGCTTGGAACTTGGTTCGAGTGAGCAGTCCAAAAAGTCGATGGCCGGATTGGATATGGAATGTGGCTCTTCCTAAAAAATGTTCTGTTATAATGTGGAAGGCACTTAACTCAACTCTAAGTGTGGATGAAAGCATAAGGAAACTGGGTATACCTCTAGTTTCCAAGTGTGAGTGTTGTCAATGAGGGGCTTTGGAGGATATTAATCATGTTCTATATGGTGGGAATATTGCAAGGATAATCTGGAAATTTATCTCAAATTTGCTAGGCATCCCGTTTGTTCCCAGTCGATCTTGGATAACAACAATAGAGGCATGGGTTAGATGAGCTAAGAGATCAACTCAATTAGGTTGTCTAATTGGTTTGGTGCCTGGGATAATTTCATGGAATCTATGGATGTGGAGGTGTAGAGCCAGAATGGAAGGTATTAAACAGAATATTCATGCTCTATGGAGATTGATAAAATATTGGATTTGTTGGGTGGGTATTAAGCTTCACAAGGCATCTCGGCTAGTAGAGAAGGATATCAAGGTCCTAAAAATTCTGAATATCCCAATTAAGTTAAAGAGGAAGGAGAGGTTAATTGAAGTTAGATGAGACAAACCGAAGAGGGAGTGGCTTAAGATGAACTTGGACGGAAGTTGTATTAACAACCCTGGGAATTTGGGGGCAGGAGGTATCGTTAGGGATGAGTTTGGGAAGGTTGTATATGCGTTTTCTGAATCGAATGGGTATGGTCGTAGCATTCTTGCAGAAGTAAGGGCTCTTTGGTTAGGTCTTAAACATTGCACACAGCTGGGTTTAAATAATCTGATGATTGAGATGGATTCTATAATAGTAGTAAACTGGGTTAAGAAAGGAAATTGCAATCTTTGGTATCTAGAAGACAACTGGGATGATATTGTTCATATGCTGGTAGAAGTTAATTTTTGTGTGAAGCATATATATAGGGAAGGAAATAAAGTTGCTAATTACTTGGCCCGACTTGGTAGTAGTGGAATTTCAATGGAATGGTCAGAACAGATGGAGATTCCTCATTTGCTTAAAGGTATTGTTAGAATGGATTCATGTGGTCTAGTGCATTTGAGGAAGTGTAGAAGGGTAGGATTTTAGATGTGGCACGTTTTGGGTAGTGTTACGTCTGCGGGAGGTATATGGTTTTTGTAAGCGAAAAGGAGGTTTTAGGCATTTGTAGACTTTAGGCTTCCGTTGTCTTGGTTTCGTCTCTAAATGGTATGTTTGTATATATTGTTTCATTTACATAGGCCTGTTTAGAGATAAGGTTTTTTGTTTTATATAGTTTTTTGTTTGGTACTTGGGGTTTTTTTGTTGTATAACTCTGGTACCTTGTTTTGTTACCACGGTATTCCTTCCCCACAAGTGAGGTTTTTTAATAAAATTTGGGTGGGGTCACTATTGGACATGTGACTACCTACTCTTAGCTAAAAAAAAAAAACCATAAAGAAATACCATCCAATCAGTAATATATGTCTAATATTCAAATAAAATAAACTATTATAATAATAAACTATGTACAATTAAAAATCTAAATACACATACAACAAATATTGGGTAATCTATTAATTATATAAAAGCGGAGTTCCAAACCCTGAGTTGGCAACCTCTACGCAAACTACGGCTATAATCAAATCTCACCCAATCATGTAAAATTCACTCATGTAAAGCGGTTAGAAATAAATCCTCACGTACAGCGGTTTGAATTCCAGACTTCACCTTCTCCACGTAATATTCGGGTACAATCAAATCTCACCCAATCATGTAATCCTCACTCATGTAAATCTGTTACAATTAAAACCTCCTGCCAAGCGATTTCTCCACAACATTGGCTTCTTTCTCAATTTGACCTTCTATTCATGTAAGTTACGTTTAAATAGATAAACGGTTATGATTGTGACTCAGTGTTTTTATAAATAATTACAAGACAGGTATAATAATGTAAGTCCAGAAGAGTTGCCACCGAAAACAACACAAAAGCCAACCGAAAAAAAAAAGTTACAGTCTGAAGCAGTGCAAATTGGGAAACGAAAAAATTAGGTAGAGTCTGAAGCAGTGCAACTTGGGAAACGAAAAAGGGGGAAGCAGTTTTCTGCTTTTCTAAAAGAAACTGCCGGCTGATTTCATTCACTATTTCCTTTGAAAATTGCCCTCCATTCTTGCACTTCCTTCTTTCCTCTTTCTCTCTCAAATAAACTGAGGCGACTACTGTACTTTCTCCACTGTACTTTCTGATTCAAGTGCTTCTCTGGTCTGAAATTGCTGAAGTTGAAAGGAAAATAAAAACAGGTCAGTCCGACTGCCTTCTCTGTGTTTAATATATATACAGTATATCTATGTCTTTCCTGTGTTTATGGTGGATATAGTATATATATGTCTTTCCTGTTTTTCTTCATAGTCCTAAGAAATGAAGTCACCGATACAATAAATTCTGGAAATTCAGAAAAGATATAAAGTTTCAGAATTTTGTGGTTGAAAAATAGGGAAACCATCAATCTAAAACAATATATTTTTCCTTTTTGATCAGTATCAGTTTAAAACAATGTAAACATTGTTGAAACAAAAACAAACAAAACACACTATACTTACCAAATATGCAGATTAAGTTTGATAACAACCCAATTAAATATTCATATATAAAGGAGCATATCCACCTTCAATGGTTATGTTTATCCTTCACAAACTGCATAAAGGAAACAGAGGAAAAGCACCACTATACCATTTCTGAAACTGGGTCAGTATAAACCATTTCCGAAAATTTCACAAAATTCCAAAACTGGGTTTGGGAAAAAAAACCTACTGGAATGTTTCAGATTTCTGTGGTTCAAAAATAGGGAAACCATCAATCTAAAACAATATATTTTTCTTTTTTGATCAGTATCAGTTTAAAACAATGTAAACATTGTTGAAAGAAAAACAAACAAAACACTCTGTACTTACCAAATATGCAGATTAAGTTTGATAACAACCCAATTAAATATCCATATATAACGGATCATATCCACCTTCAATGGTTATGTTTATCCTTCACAAACTGCATATAGGAAACAGAGGAAAAGCACCACTATACCATTTCTGAAACTGGGTTAGTTTAAACCATTTCTGAAAATTTCACAAAATTCCTAAACTGGGTTTGGGAAAAAAAACCTACTGGAAAGCATCTATAGAAGTGAAAATAAATAGTAATAAATACGACCATTCCATACAACTTTACGTTGGAAAGGGTTGGTACTGATGTGGGGTCAAATTCCTCGCAACAGTATAGATCAATAGGAACACAGACAGGACCTGGAATAGGGAGAATAAATGACTATGGAAGTACTAAAATCATACCACAACTGATTAATATCTGCCACATAACAGGCTTGCAGATTTCACATATTCTTTTTCATACAATAAGCATATGAAATAACTCTAATCAACAGAACATATAACATGCCAAGTATATAAGTCTAAATCAGATTTATTAAAACACATTAATAAAACAAAATCAGATTTACAAAATGCCAGTTTCAAGAAAATGCTGCAAAAATAAAGAGGGAAAAAAGATGGTGCAGATCAATGTCTCCCAAGACTCTTTTGAGTTGTTTTCTAAAAAGAAGAAGTGCTTTCTGTAGAGCTAGAAGAAAGCATCTACTAAGCTAACCATCTAATCTAAGCAATAGTATCTCAACTCAAGGAATGGCTTTCCCGCAAGAGGAAAGAGCATCTACGACCTGGAATAGGGAGACTAAATGACTATGGAAGTACTAAAATCATACCACAACTAATTAATATCTGCCAGAAAACAGGCTTCCAGATTTCACATATTCTTTTTCAAACAATAAGCATATGAAATAACTCTAATCAACAGAACATATAACATGCCAAGTATATAACTCTAAATCAGATTTATTAAAACACATTAAACACAATAAAACAAAATAAGTTTATCTAAATACTTGAAACCTATTAGAAACCAAACCAGAAATAAACAGATTGAGGAACCACCCGAGCCAAGAAAAACCAATAAACCGACAATAAACTCAATAAATCTAACGTACAAATCAACTCAATAAACTCATTCAAACCAAAAAAATTCAACTAAATTCACACACTTAGATCTGAAAAATTAGCTCAATCATACTTCTAAGAAAGCTCATTTAATCATGTAGATACTGCACATTCATGAACTAACATAATTTATGTCAATCGACTTACATAAACAAACAAAATGTGCAAAATGTGATCACGGCCAACAACGATGAAGAGAAATTACCGCTTTGCGAAGCTTCTTAATCAAGATCGTTGGTTTCCGCTTCAATCCCCTCTGAAACCTGTAACGACACAACCAATACACAAAAATCAGACCACTTTTCAACCCTAACAAAAAAAAACCGACTAAGTCTAGGGTTTCCGATTTCGCGTGATAGAGAGAGAAGAGTCTGAGCAGAGAGAAAAGAGAGAAGTGAAGGACGGCGAGATAGACAAAGGCAGAGAGAGAGACGGCGGCCGAAGCTTGAAATAGAGAGACACGGAGGCTAGGGTTCCCGATTCCGCGTGAGAGAGAGAGAGACAGGTCTGAGCAGAGAGAAAAAATAGAGAAGTGTATGGACGGCGAGGNAAATCAATGATGATTTTTACAAGGACAATCCAAGACCATCTGTGGTGGTAGTTACCTCGACAATAGTCAAGGCATTTAGAGGTAACATTTACATTATTGAAATGGAAAATCTGCATAAAAATTTAATATTATTGTTTCATCTGTACTTGAAATAATGTGTTCTTCCCCAGGCGAGTTTAATCTATCATCAACAAATGCGACAAAGTTGTACATAAACCTTGAGATTCCTGACGTATCAAGAATTCGAGAGAAGTAATAATAACATTTATTACTTTTTATTCTCTAAATATTTAACCATCATATTATATATATCTATTAACTTATTTTGATTGAATTAGGCTACAAGATGTTTTCCAAAGGGATGCCAGAACCATGAAATTAGAGCAACCGGTGATATCTAATACAGAACTTCCATTCTACAATAGAAAAACAATTGCTGAAATTAAAGAACTCGAATGGACTGCAGAGACAAAGGTATTGATTTTGTGTTTGGAATTTAATATAATATACCATTTGTTAAGATTACACACTATAATATCTAATAACAATTTAATATTGTAGGAAATATTAGTGACGTGCTCATGCAAAATTGTCAAGATAGACAACAAATTTGGATGGTATTATAGTTCATGCCTTATATGCAAAACAAAAGTTAAATTCATTGAAGGAACTTCTTGGTGTGAACGATGTAAGGCAGAACCAAAACTTATTGTACCAAGGTAATTTTACAGAACAAATTTAATGTATATTTTCATTTGCACAAACACACACATGAACATCTATATTTTAATTTAATGTGCAGTTTATTTAATAAGTGTCTCGGTATTTAGGTATCGGATAAATATGGAGCTGGTTGATGATTCGGGGTCAACGTCGTCGGTCCTATTTGACAAAGAGGCTGAGAAAATATTACATAAAACTGCGAAAGAACTTACAGAAAAACAAGACCAGGTACGAAAATAGCAAATATAATATTTTTAGACTGAATATTGATATAGAAAGTATAATAACTACATTAAATATTAGATATACCATTATTATAACATATATATATTTGTATTTGTGTAGGACCTAAATGATGATGGTCTCCCAAATGATCTACAACAAATTGTTGGCAAAGAATACATCCTCCTACTACGACTTGATGAGTACAATTTAAAATATGGACGGGAAAACTACACGGTTCAGCGAATATTTGATCCCGAATCTATAGAATCAAAGACAATTAAGAAGGTAACAATAAATTACATGATTTGGTATTTAATCATATTTTCTATCCGATTTTATATTTATAATGGTTTTACTTCTCATTGTTCAATCAATTCGTTATGGGTGTTGATCAGTACACTATTATACTATTCTTTAATACAACTTTAATGATTAAAATGTTTTATACATAAGCTTTCTTAACGATATTATAATCTTATTTCAGGAAACTATTGTACACATCGATCTCGACATCAACTCAAATTCAAATGAAAATGATCAAAAATCTCAGGCTTCATCATCCAAGAGGAGAAAAATCCAGAAGAAATATTAGTTGAACAATCGTGTCTCATATTTATTGTATCTATTTTACATTGCTCTAAATTGAACAACCATATATATATATATTACATTTTTAATATTGTAAACTGACTATGAAATATTTATTGGTAAAATGAACTCTTTTATATATTCATGCTCTATTTTATATATATTTGATATACATTATCAGCTTATAGTAATTATTTAAAGTTATAAAATTCAGAATAAATAGCGATCCGTGCATTGCACGGGTTATAGGCTAGTTCTAATTAATAATCACAATTTCATATATTTGTATAATGTCTAACACAAATAAATGCATAAAATATTATAAAATAAAAACAATATCTATTTCTATGGATAATAATAAAACATACCCGGAGATAGAGAATAAATAACAGATAAAGTAGAAATAGAGCGGATCAGCAACCAGCAGATTGAGGAACAGGAAGATAAGTACAAAAGCAGAAATTCTGTTGCAAAAGAATATATTATAAAACATAACATAATCATTTCAATAATATATTTTTTTTAATCTTTAAGCCTCTTTGTAATAAGATCTAATGTTCAAAATTTATTTTATGGGCAATTGATATATTAGCATTTATTTTATGGGCAATTGATATGTTCAAAAAAATAAAATTTATTTTTTGAAGATTTTATTTTGTTATTACAATTTTACGGGTAATTGATATATTAATTTAAGAAAACATTTATCAAACTATAGGGTAATAGCTAGGTCCACAAACACATAACAATGTATTTTTTTCCGAATAAAATTGAGGATACTGTAGCAGTGTATACATTGTAGGCCTACGTGGCTGCTGTTTTTTTTTCCAAATGCAAAACGTGCATTTTACCAAATCAAAATGTCACGAAAAATCCAAAGAGATGGTTAAGCCAAACGAAGCGAAAATTCGCTTCGCTTACTGCTTCTTTGGAACAGCAATACGAAAGTAACCATACAGTCCAAATTCCATCTCTTTCTTTACCTAACTTCGCACTCTCCTTTTATTTATCCATCTGCCGACTCCAAGGAATTGATCTCTCTCTCTCTCTCTCTAACACGCTGCACGCAAAGAGAGTTTTGTACAGTTGGTGAGTTTGGAAGTGGAGAGAAACCTTCACATCCGGCTTTTACATTATTATTCTTTTCCCTTTTTAGATTTTGATAATTTACTTAGCTGTTGATTCGAGCTATTTGAGATGAGGTTTTGTTTTTCTTGGTTTTCTATTTGTATATATTTTGTTTTGTTTTTTTTAGATTATAGTATGTTTTAATGAGCTCGAGTAGATTAGAAAAGGAAAACACATTGGGTTTGATTAAATTGTCTATGCTCTGCTACTCATAGAAATAAATATTGGTTGTCTGATTTGGTGCATATAGAGACAATACTGCTGGTGTGTTTTGTGAGAAAATCTTAAAATCTGATGTAGTGGCCGAAATCTTGTTTGCTAATGGACCAGGAGGAGCAGAAGGTACTACCGGGTCATCTTGATTCGGGGACGAGTGAGAATTCGAGCAGTTCAGTTAATGGGGTGGTGCATGAGACTATGATTTCGGTGAATTTAGTAAAGGAATCTATGTGTGTGGTGAAGAAAAAAAAATGGGGTTTTGAACGAATTGGGTAGTGAGTTGGGCTCAAGTAAGGTTCTAATGGACATGCTTGAGCATCAGGTCAATCAGGAAGTGATTGATCGGTGTGGCGAAGGTGAGGAACCGAGTTGAGTTGATCGAGGGACAAGTGGGGATTCGAGCAGTTTGGGTGGTGGGGTTGTTTCTGATACTGGGATTGTTATTATTTCGGATAAGGCTTTGCCTGTTGGTGGAGATGATAGGGAAACACAATCTTTAATCAACACGTAAGGTGTGCGTTAGGATGCAGACAAACAATGGTTGATCTTAAGATTTTTTCTTTTTATCTCACGGACATGATGCAAATGCAGAACACAACTCCCAAGCGAAGACTGCTCCTTGAATCATGGAAGATGGAGACTTATTTGGCTGTTACGTGGAAGATGAAGACTTATTCGGCTATCACAATTCTTATCTATTGATTTCAAAATTCTGTTGCTAAGTTGTTGTTAATTCTTTCCTAATTTATTTCCGTAAGATTCTATTGCTATGTTAGCAATTCTTTCCTAGTTTATTTCCTGAATTATAGCATCATATGTAATCCTTTAAAAGTGGTAGTGATAGAGGAAAAAGGCAGTTGTTGTTTTTGACGATATTGAATTTGAGAACGAAGAGATTTCATTAGCAGAGAGATTCTGTTTGTATTTTATTTCCCCTTGAACGTTAACGTGAGGTTGACTCATGAGAATTTGCACCATTTTTGGCATTAGAGAAAGGTTTCCTTCCTCAAGGAATTCAATATTTCATGCTTGTAACCCGCAGTGGTAATTCTTACAATATGTCAAATAACCAAAACCAAAACACTGATCTACCCCAACTACAAGCACAGATCACCCAACTTGCATCTGTTCTGGAACAGATCAATCATAGGTTGGATACAATGGAGGAATGTCAAACTCGAGATAAGTTTGGACCTCACAATAGGAGGATGCGTGGGCCTCCTCCGGAAGCCAAAGTAGACGGTAGTGAAGGGAATGAAGAGGATGAAGATTACGGGAAAGGAACAGGAGATTTGGTGATTGTGAAGCTCGCTTTAGGCGAAATGGCTATGAAATTCCCAAGGGACGAGGAGGACGTGGCTTCGACCATCACCCTCATGATGAACTAACCAAGGGAATGAAGGTAGATATTCCAGATTTTCTTGGAAAGTTGGACCCCCCCAATGCTTTTGAAGATTGGTTGACGGCTATTGAGGATTATTTTGATTGGTTCTCTGTGTCCGAAGATAGAAAAGTGCATTATGTCTGTATGAAATTAAAAGGACATGCACGAGCTTGGTGGAGTAGCTTAGAAGAACAACTATGTCGTACTCAATGTGGGCCAGTGTCCAATTGGGAAGAAATGAAGGAGCGGTTGAAGGAGAAATATTTACCTATTGACTACGAGCAAATGATGTTTGAAGAGATGCTGCAACTGAGGCAAGGAATATTGACTGTCGACCAGTACACAGACCGTTTCCATGAATTGACCGTCCGCAGCAAGGTGGTGGAAAACGAGCAACAAACTCTAGCTCATTATCTCACGGGTTTACGTAATGATTTGCGAAAAGAGATGCTGACAGCACGATTCCTAAATGTTGATGAAGCTTATCAATTAGCTTTACGAGTTGAAAAGTAGCTGGGATTCTTCAACGGGAGATGCATGTCATCTACGGATCCCAGATAGGAACGCGCACCAACACAACAATACCAGAAACCATCTCTGCCCACTGACCAGGGTAGACACGCCATGTTGGGTGACCAAAAAGGAAAGGCCAAACTTATGGGCGATGGGCCACAATGCTATAAGTATAAGGGGTTTGGACATTTCGCTGTAGTATGTCCTACGAGAGAAAAAAAAATCTGCCTTTGTGTGTGAAAAAGAACTTAGAATGGTTGATACAGTTGATGGAGTTGAAGAAGAAGAATACGAAGAAAGTGATGGTGAAGATGTAGAGCACTTGGGAGCAACCGACCTGCCTAGTTGTGTGATCCACCGAGTTTTGACTGGTACTAAGAAGAAGATCCAAGGTGCTGATTTTGATTGGAGGCGCACCAACATTTTCCATACCCAAATGGAGCATGGTGGTCATGCGTTGAATGTAATAATTGACAACAGGAGTGGAATGAATGTAATTTCTAGTGATGCAGTGGAACGCTTGGGTTTGAGAACTGAAAAACACCCCACCCCTTATTGAGTAAGTTGGGTTAATGAAGATAACCCCATCTTGGTTAAGCATCGTTGCTTAGAGAGGTTCACAACGGGAAAAAACTATTCGCATGAGGCCTGGTGTGATGTGGTTCCCATGACAGTTTGCCATTTGTTATTGGGTCGACCTTGGCTCTATGATAGAAAGGTGTTGTATGATGGGTATGCCAATTCTTACTCCCTTAAATTTAATGGCAAGAAATTCATTTTAGACCCTTTGCAGATCTCTGAATTTGAAGCACAACCAAAACAAGAAAAAGTAGAAGTTGTTCCAGTGCTAACCATTCGACAGTTCACTCAAGCTCTAAAGGAAGAACAACTGGTGTTGTTGGTGGTGAACCGAGTGGCTAAACAGGATGATGGTATTATCCCCAACGAATTTACGAAGATGCTAGAGAAGTTCTAGGAAATTATGCCCAATGAGATGCTGAAGCAGCTACCACCAATGCGAGAGGTGCAACATGCCATTGATTTAATCCCAGGTTCTTCTCTGCCAAACCTACCTCATTACCATATGAACCCCATGGAAAATGAGGAACTCAATCGAAAAATTCAGCAGTTGCTTGACAATGGTTTCATCCGAGAAAGTCTTAGCCCTTATGTTGTGCCAGTTTTACTTACACCCAAGAAGGATAATACTTGGAGGATGTGCATCGATAACGGTCAAGTACCGATTTCCTATCCCACGGCTTGATGACATGCTTGATTTATTGAGTGGCGCATCCGTCTTTACAAAAATTGATCTTCGTAGCGGGTATCATCAAATTCGAATCCGTCCCGAAGATGAGTGGAAGACGGCATTCAAGACAAAAGATGGGTTGTTTGAGTGGTTGGTTATGCCTTTTGGGCTAACCAATGCACCAAGCACATTCATGTGTGTTATGACACAAGCACTCAAACCTTTCTTGGGCAAATTTGTAGTCTTCTATTTGATGATATTTTGATTTTTAGCCATTGTTTGCAAGACCATTTAGACCATGTGCAGCAGGTACTATAGATGTTGAAAAGAGAACGGCTTTTTGTAAATCGTGGAAAGTGCCCCTTTATGAAGAATCGGGTGTATTTTTTGGGGTTTATTATCTCAGACCAGGGGGTTGAAGCCGATCCTACTAAGGTTCAAGCAATAAAAAGTTGGCCTGCTCCTCGCAATTGTTCTGAAGTGCGCAGCTTCCATGGGCTAGCAACCTTTTATCGGCATTTCATACGGAATTTTAGTGCCATCATGGCCCCCATTACTGAGTGTTTGAAGTCCAAGAATTTTTTGTGGACTATAGCTACCGATTGAGCATTCATTGAGATCAAAATAAAAATGGGAGAAGCTCTAGTTTTGAAGTTGCTGGATTTTTCGAAAATATTTGAAGTTGCATTTGATGCATCCCATGTGGGTGTAGGAGGAGTCCTTAGCCAAGAAGGTCATCCTATTGCTTTCTATAGCAAGAAGCTCAATGAGACCCGTCGGCGATACTTGGCATATGATATGGAATTTTATGCTTTGGTTCAAACACTTAAACATTGGCACCCTTATTTGATCCATAGAGAATTTATTCTTTATACTGATCATGATTCATTAAAACATTTGAATGCTCAAAGTAAGTTGAACTCAAGGCATGCTCGATGGATGGACTACTTATAGCAATTCGACTTCGTCATCAAGCATAAGTCCGGAACTGAGAATAAGGTAGCTGACGCCTTAAGCAGGCAGCCACACTTGCTGACGGTATCGTCAGTTAATACTGTGGAGTTCGACATCCTTAAGCAACAATATTCTACTGATAAGGACTTTAGTGTCATATGGAGTACACTCACGAATGGCATGGACGCAGTTCAGAATGCATTTTCGATCAAAGATGGGTTTTTATTCCATGACACTCAACTATGCATTCCGTGTGGATCCTTCAGAGAATTTATTATTTCAGAACTTCATGGAAGGGGCTTAGCAGGACATTTCGGGTTTGATAAGACATTTGCTATAGTCTCCGATCGATTCTTTTGGCCTCGACTATGTTGCGATGTGCATAAAGTAGTGGTTCATTGTCGGATTTGTCAAATAAACAAGGGCACTAAACAGTAAGCGGGTCTTTATAGCCCCCTTCCAATTCCAGATAAGCCTTGGCAGCACATTAGTATGGATTTTGTGCTTGGGTTGCCCAAGACACTACGTCAGCATGATTCCATCATGGTGGTTGCAGATCGTTTTTCGAAAATGGCTCATTTTATCCCTTGCCACAAGACTTTTGATGCTTCTAAAATAGCGGCATTATTTTTACAAGAAATGATTCGACTGCATGGTATTCCAGCCACCATAATGTCCGACCGGGATGTTAAATTCATGAGTTATTTTTGGAAAACTTTGTGGGCAAAAATTGGGACAAAACTATTATTTTCCAGTGCGTTTCATCCTCAAACTAACAGCCAAACCGAGGTGACCAACCGGAGCTTGGGAAACTTATTGAGGTGTTTAGTCACCGACCATGCTGCAAGTTGGGACTTCGTATTGCCATAGGCAGAGTTTGCTTTCAACAACTCTGTCAATTGCTCCGCTGGTTGCACACCATTTGAAGTGGTCTATGGTTTTCACCCTCACACTCTGTTGGACCTCCACTCTTTGACATTGCCTTCTCGACCAAGCAAAACTGCGCTGGATTTTTCCAATTACATGAAGGACATTCATGGAGAAGTTAAGCGGCGTTTGGCCCTCAACACAGAAGCATATATGACCTCTGCAAATACAAAGCGGAAGAACAGGAACTTTGATGTTGGTGACATGGTTCTTATCCGCCTAAGGCCAGAACGGTTTCCTCCTGGGAGTTTCAACAAATTACATGCTCGACGTGCAGGACCTTTTAAGGTGGCCAAACGGTTGGGTTCTAATGCAAATGTCATTGAGTTACCTACTGACTACGGAATCAGCCCTGTTTTCAACATTGGAGATCTCACTCAATTTCATGGTTAGGAGGAACAAGTGCCAGCAGCCACGGATCTACCTGCCCAACAAGACGCAATTATTCTTGTCCCTAAAAATATAGCCCCAAGAGATGAAATTGTGTCCATACTAGATCACCAGTTTGTTACTACTCAGCATGGAGGATATTACAAATTTTTAGTACAATGGAAGAATCATCCTCCGTCTGATTCTGTTTGGCTATAGGCTTCGGAGCTCAGGCGACTTCACCCAGATTTATTTACTGCCTATGTTCATCAAAACTTGCCAGAGTCAAGTTCTTCCGAGTGGCCAGCAATTGATGCAAATGTAGAACATAACTCCCAGGCGAACACTGCTCCTTGAATCATGGAAAATGGAGACTTATTCGGCTATTACAATTCTTATCTATTGATTTCAAAATTCTGTTGGTAAGTTGTTGTTAATTCTTTCCTAATTTATTTCCATAAGATTCTATTGCTATGTTAGCAATTCTTTCCTTGTTTATTTCCTGAATTATAGCATCATATGTAATCCTTTAAAAGTGGTAGTGATAGAGGAAAAAGGCAGTTGTTGTTTTTGACGATATTGAATTTGAGAATGAACAGATTTCATTAGCAGAGAGATTCTGTTTGTATTTGATTTCCCCTTGAACGTCAACGTGAGGTTGGCTCTTGAGAATTTGCACCAGGACCCCACAGCCTTCCAGTCCCCACCCCTTTTCTTTTTCTTTCCTTTTTCCCTCCCACCTTCCCTTCCCTTCCCGTAATTTCTCCCCCCTCTCAAATTCTCTCAAAACTTCTCCTCCCTCCCCTCTATCTTTGTCTCTCTTAATCCTCTGTATATCTCTACCCCTTCAGACCCACTCTCTCTCAACGCTCTCTCTCTTTTTCCCCAATTTTCTCAAACCCCCAACCTCCATCTCTCTCTCTCTGTGGAAAATTTCTCCACCAACCCATATCGCTCTTTCTAACCCTCACACACTCAGTCGCACTCACACACAACATTTTTTCTCTCTTCTGCTCTCTCACAGACACTACACTTCCTCCCTTCTTGTCTCAACAGAGAATAAAAAATCGCCATGTATGTGTTTGATTTTATTTCCTGTTTTATTTACAACTTTATTTTTTTAAAATTCATATGAATCTAAAACCTCATCTTTCAAATCTGAGATTTTGTTTTGTTGTTTTTTTCGGCTGAGGTGTGTTGGTTTACTCTTCCTGATATGTTTCCTCCCTATCTATGTGCTCGTTTCTAAATAATTTCTTGTTAATACATACAGATCTGAGATTCTATTTCTCAGATTTTGATTTGTTTTTTATTTTTTCCTTCTATTTTTGTGTGTTGGGCTGTTGTGATGATTATTTTGGTTTCCATTTTTTTTGAATGGTTACAGATCTTTAGATCTGTCACCACCTCTGTGTTTCTTTTTCTTTTTTTGACTTTTTAGAAATAAATTTTAAATGTTATAAATCTGAAGCCTCATCTTTTAGATTTGAGTTTTTTTGTTTTCGCCTGATGTATGTTGGTTTGCTCCTCCTGATTTGTTTCCTCTCTATCTTTGTGCTCGTTTCTAAATATTTTTTGTCAATACATACAGATTTGAGATTATATTTCTCACATTTTGATTTTTTTTTCCTTTTATTTTTGTGCGTTGGGCTGTTGTGATGATTATTTTGGTTGCAGTTTTTTGTTTTCCAAATGCTTATAGATCTTTAGATCTGTAAAAATCACAACCTCTGTGTTTCTTATCTTTTGATTTCTTTTGTATATATGCTTTTCTCTCATTTGAGCATTCTTTACTATATTTAATATTTGTTTGGATGTGATCTGAACATATGTGTAATTCGTGGGTTTCTCAGAAGCTTTTTTTTTTTTTTTTGCAACCTACAGATCTTAGTCGATGTACATTTGTTTTTTTAAATCGGTTTATTTCTAAAATTTTCTTCTTTATAGATTTGAATAGATCTTCATATATTTTTTTAAGAAATTAGAGGGAGAAAAATCTACACTGAAATGTTATATTTCTTTGTATTGATTTACAGAAATAAATAGACTTCACAATAGCTAAGTATGGAAACAAATACATATGGTAATTGAGCTAATTGGGCTAATTCCTAAAATAAAGATAATTTGCTGATTTTTTGGGATCTAAATATGTACATAGTTGTCAATACTCCCCCTCAAGTTGGCGCATGGAGATCCGTAATGCTCAACTTGCATGAAAAATGATGAAAGAGCTCTTGGCCTAAAGCTTTGGTGAAGATATCGGCAACTCGTTCATGAGAAGAGGTATGAGCGGCTTTGAGGAGACTTGATCGAATCTTGTCATGAACAATATGGCAATCAATTTCTATGTGTTTTGTACATTCATGGAAGACAGGATTATGTGCAATGTAGAGAGCAAATTGATTGTCACAATGTAAGGTGAATGGTTTAGGATGAGAGATGCCAAGGTAGCCAAGAAGCTGCTTAAGCCAAATGAGCTCACAGGTGGTGACGACCATAGCCCGATATTCAGCTTCAGCAGAGGAACGAGCCACGATAGTCTGTTTCTTTGTACGCTAAGAGATTGGGCTGGTGCCTAACTGAATGAAGTATCCTATAGTGGAACGGTGAGTGGTGGGAAAACTTGCCCAATCATAATTAGTATATGCTGTAACATGTATACTGTTAGATGAAGGGAAGAAGAGGCCTTGGCCAGGGCTGCCTTTGATGTAACGGAGAACTCTAGTAGCTGCAGTCATGTAGGGAACTCGAGGAGCTTGCATAAACTGACTGATGGTATTGATTGCATAAACAATGTAGGTAATGGTTAGAAAAATGAGGCGACCAACCAGACGATGGTAAAGGCCAGGATCAAGAAGGAGGTCACCATCTTGATTATTGAGCTTCAAGTGTTGCTCCATGAGAAAAGAAGTGATCCGAGCACCAAGTTGTCCACTGTCAGAGAGAATGTCAAGAGCATATTTGCACTGATTGAGAAAGATGCCATTGGGGTCCTGAGCAACTTCGAGTCCAAGAAAGTACTTTGGAGGACCAAGGTCCTTGGTTTTGAAGTGAGTGGAAAGGACTCCTTTGAAGATCTCGATCTGAGAAACGTCATTACCAGCAACCAAAATGTCATCAATATAAACAAGAACAAGAGTGATGCTGGTAGAGGTGACAAGAGTAAACAAAGAATGATCTACCTGAGACTGATGAAAACCTGGAGCAAGAAACACAATGGTTAGTTTAAAAAACCAGTTCCGGGAGGCTTGTTTGAGGTCATAGAGGGATTTTCAGGTGATGGGGTTATGTAAACTTCTTCATCAAGATCCCCATGTAAAAAGGCATTGTTGACATCGAGTTGGTGAATGATCCATTGTTTGGTGGCAGCAATTGCTAACAAGCACCGTACTGTGGTCATCTTTGCAATCGGAGCAAACGTCTCATGATAGTCAAGGCATTAAACCTGAGTATAGTCTTTGGTAACTAAGTGAGCTTTGTACCTCTCGATGGAACCGTCGGCCTTGAGCTTGGTTTTGAAAACCCATTTGCACCCAATGGGTTTCTAACCAGGAGGGAGCGGCTCAAGAGTCCAAGTTGAATTATCTTCCAAGGCACGAATTTCAGAGGACATGGCCTCAAGCCAATGAGGGTGGCGAGTAGCCTTAGAATAACAGGAGGGATCAAGACATGCGGTGAGAGCATTTATATAAGAGATATGAGAGTGTGAAAAATGAGAGTATGAAAGAAAAGTAGACAAAGGATGAGAGGTACATGAGGTTAGTGGAGCAAGTGAGGATGTTGTGGGCTTTGTGTGTAAGACCGGACAAACATAGTTGCGGAGGTATGCAAGCTGAGTGATGGTGTGGCGAGGGCGAGAAATAGTAGGGGATGGGAGGGAGGGAGGTGGTGTAGGTGAAGGTGAAGAAGGTGAGGAATGTGAGGTGGTAGGGTAGTCAGGAGATGAATGGAATGTAACATCACGTGAATAGAAAATGGATTGAGTATCAATATTGTAGAGTTTGTATCCTTTATGGGCACTTGGGTAGCCAAGAAGCACACATTTGGTAGCATGAGGAGAGAATTTGTCACGATGAGCACGAAGGGTTTAAGCATAACAGAGGCACCCAAACACACGAAGGTGATCGTAGTTTGGTGTTTTATTGAAAAGTGTTTCAAAAGGAGATTTATTGTTGAGAAGACGACTGGGGGTATGATTAATGAGATATGCAGCAGTGAGGACACAATCACCCCGAAATTTTGAAGGTAAGTGTGCTTGAAATCGAAGACTGCGATCAATATTCAAAAGGTTCCAGTATTATGGAGTTTCAACACAGGTACGTTCGTGAATGATGCCATGATCTCGAAGATATGTTTGAAATTGATGGGAGACAAATTCTTGTCCATTATCAATGCGAATGGTTTTAATAGCGGTGTTAAATTGATTTTGAACAAGAGCGAAGAAATGCATTAAATGGGTATATGCTTCGGATTTAAAACTCATGAGATATATCCAAGTAGTGTGGAAAAAATCATCAACAATTGTAAGAAAATAATGAGCTCCACATAGAGAAGAAGTATCATAGCCACCCCATATATCACAAAAAATACGATTAAAAGGAGAAACACTTTTGTTATTAGAAAGAGAGAAAGACAATCGGGTATGCTTAGAACGAGCATAAATGTCGCAATCAGAAATAATGCAAGGAGAATGAAAAAGACTAGGAATAATTAAATTGGAAGATGACCTAGACGTTGATGCCATATGAGCTTATTGGCAGTGGTTGGTGCTGCTAATGTAAAAAAAGGGTCGGGTTGATACGCATAAAGTCCATTGCACAGGTCACCTGCTCCAATTGGCCTCATCAATTGTGGGTCCTAAAAGACACAAGTATTAGAAGAGAATAAAATAACACAAGAAGTTTGAGTGGTAAGTTGGGAAAGAGATTAAATGAAAAAGAGGGAATATAATAAACATTTGATAGAGTAAGAATGGGGGATAGAGTGCACGTCCCGATGCCTTCGCCTGGGACTTCATGGCCATTTGGGAGTCGCACGAGTTGGTGCAAGTTGGAGATGTAGGCTTTCTGGTTAGAGATGTGGTGGCTTGCGCCACTATCCACCACCCAATGGAGTTTAGATTGAAAGGAGAAATAGAGGAGCTAGCCTGCGCGAGCAAGGAGATGACTTTGTGGCAAAGATCCAGTGAGAGGCATGGGCTTGACACTGAGAGGGTTGTGGTGGTATGATTGGCCTGTTATGGTGGTTGGCCAATAATAGAGGTTGCGAGAGTCTCAGATGGGGGAAGGAGATGGGGGGAAGAGACGGGTGGGTTGGTGTTGTTGGCCATGAGAGTATTGTTTAGGGATCGTTTTGGCTTTGATACCATGTTAAGAAATTAGAGGGAGAAGAAATTTGCACTGAACTGCTATATTTCTTTGTATTGATTTACAAAAATAAATAGACTTTACAATAGCTAAGTATGGAAACAAATACATATGGTAATTGAGTTAATTGGGCTAATTCCTAAAATAAAGATAATTTGCTGATTTTCTGGGATCTAAATATGTACATAGTTGTCAATATATTTGAAGAGATCGTGTTCAAATATGAATGGTGTTATTTTTTTTTCCTTTTCGTTGCTCTGTAAATTTTTTTCACACTTGTTTTCTCTGTTCTTTCACTCTTTTGTTTTTTTTTTCCTTCCATCGTCTATCTGTAGGTAAATGAACAAAGAAATGGATTTTTTTTTCCTGATTGTGCCTAAGTTTTTATTTTACCTTTCACTCTGATCTTCTCTGTTTTTTCTTTTTTTGTTTGCTTTCTATTTTTTTGTTGTTTTTTTTTCCCTATAAATCTCAACAGATCTTCATATGTTTGAAGATATCGTGTTCAGATTTCATTGTTTTTTTTTTGCCTCTCAATTGATGTTTATTTTTTGTTTTTTTTTTTTTTTTTTTTTTTTTTTTTNTTATGAATTTATGTTATAATTTTTTAAATTATAAGTATTGGGTCTGAAATTATTCAAGCTAAAACTTTTTGACAATTCTGTTCAAGTACAATGTTTTTTTTAGTTTGTACTTTAATTGTTTTTAACATGTATGTACTATTTCATGAAAGCATAGAAAAGTTCATATTTAATTGAGCACAAAAGCAAACGGAAACATACCGAATTGATTCCAAAATTCACAAAAGAAGAAGTAGATTTCACAAACAATTTAGAACCCATAAGCCAAGAAATAGATTTGAGAAAGTTAGACCAACAAGAGGACCGAATTTTATCAGATAGCAAACAGTAGAAAATAAAGAAAATGACATTCATTTTTATACTAAGCCGCAAGTGGTGGAACAAAAATTAAAAATAGAATTAGATAAGAGCTGCGGAAGCGGTGGAAAACAAAAACAAATCAGAATATGATAAGATCGAGACTTTTATATGAAGCGCTAACAAAAGCAAGGGCAAAAGCATAAAGAAGATGAAAATCATTGATCTTTTTTTTTTTTTTTGACCATTGGAAATATGTCCAGTAATTACTGTGATGAATTTCATAAATAATTCGCGGCAATATGTCCCAAGTTAACCATATATAAGGAAATACATCATGTTCAGAAGTGGGAAGTACAATATTTTTTTTTGAAAGAGAAATCTGATCTCATTAGAATAAGAAGGTGTTTACAATAATGTGAATAAACCAAAGGCATAATGCTTGAGGCTTATATAATCTCTTTAGTCACAATTGGCAAAATACAACTAGGACATTGTTCAATATCATAAAGATCCTCCCTGCTTTCCAATCTAGCTTTGGCCAGAAGGTGAGCTGCCATGTTGGCTTCCCGAGTCACATGTGTGGCTATCCAGGTGGTGCATGAATGCAAAACATTGCGAGAGTATTCTATGATTCAGCCTCCTATAGTCAAGTTAGGGTTGTTGGATTGTAGTTTATCAACCACTTGTTTGGAATCCCTTTCCAGATAGACCCGGGATAGGCCTAACTCCTTGCAAAAAATAGCTGCTAGCAGTAGGCCATGAGCCTCTGCATCGAAGGGGGTACCTCTGAGGAGTCTTTTAGCACTAAGGGTGCCTATGACTTGACCTTGGTGATCTCGAATTATTATCCCAATGCCTATCTTCCCCTCACCAGTCCTCACAGCAGCATCCCAATTCACCTTGAAACAATCCACAACAGGTTTAGACCATTTTGGCTTCACAGTTGGGGTTATGACAGTGATCTCCCTTGAGTCTTTCAGTGCCTCTTTGAATGATAACAGTTCAGTCTTGGCCTGTTGGTAGAGCCTTGTAGGGTTTGAGTACTTTGTCATGGACAAATTCATTCCTCCTCACCCATGTACCTCTAAGAGGGTGGCTACCTCTTCGAGTTCAAATGTGTCCAGATGGTCCACTTCAGCTGCCTAAATGTCAAAAAACAAGTCACTGTAGTAATTCATCTTTTGCACTCTCTTACCAGCTTGACTCCAAACATCCTGAGTTGCTACACATCCCCATAGAACATGTCCAGAGGTTTCAAGCTACTGCTTACAGATGGGACACAAGTTGTTATCTACTACCTTCCTCCTGTGCAGATTAGCAAGAGTTGGGAGAGCCTCACTACAAGCTCTCGATATGAACATCTTTGTTGCAGGAGGTATATCCAACTTCCACAGTTTCTTCCATATTAAATTCTCTCTAGCTGTTTCAGAGGTCTCCCCTTCTTGAGATCTATCCATGTCTCTGCTGAGGTGGTAGTAGCTTTTTACAGTAAATAACCCCTTATTGGTCCAAGGCTAGACCAACACATCATCCCTTCCCCCTAAGCTAATTGTTATAGCTTTTACGGCTTCTATTTCTTGGTGAGAAAAAAGTTCCACTAGAAGAGGTTCCTTTCATTTTTTCTGTTGAGGGTCAATGAGGTTACTGACTTTCTCACACCAACAATCTACATCGCGAGTGGATATTACCTTGCCTCACTAAAAACCTGGAATCCAGCTGTCTTCCCAGATGTTCATCTTGCATCTATTACCAATCCTCCACATGAGACCATTTTTTAGTAAATTTAGACCTGCTTGTATGCCTCTCCATGCAAAGGAAGGTCCTGGTCCCAGTCTTGACTCTAGTACCCCCACCTAGCTGAAATACTTCTATTTAAGAACCATGGACACCAAATAGGTTGGATTCTATAATATACTCCACCCTTGCCTCGATAGTAAGGCTAGGTTAAATCTTCTGAAGTCCCTAAAACCAAGGCCTCCAGCCTCTTTGATCTTATACCAAGCGGTAAGTGGCGAAAAACGGAAAATAAAAATTAATCCGAATCTAACAACAGTGGGTGCAAGCGGTGATAAAAAGATAACAACTGAAAAAAATTGACAAACGAGGAAAAAATCAAAAAGTAGGATCAAGGTTTTTTCTTTTGAAACAAACCATGGAGGTCCAACCTTCGTATTATTAAAAAACATCCTCACTTATGGCTGAAGGATAAAACCATGGTAGCAAATGAGACTTTATACTCCAACACTGCCCTATCAAAAAATAGAGAATAAAAACAATGAGCCCCCAACAAAAAAACTCTTAAGAATTCTTCTTCTGTTTCTAAATATAGGGAAAACTTCCCTTATCCAATCTCAAAATTCCTCTAAGAAATGGAGGAAGGACTGACACCGAAGACCATGTTCCACTAAAACCTTGAGCTCATCTTTTAGCAAGAGCATCTGCAGCCGCATTCACTTCTTTGTAAGCATGAGATATAGAACAAGTAAGCCTAGCTATCCGAGTTTGGATTTCATCCCAATAATCTTCCATATACCAAAGACCACATCTTTGTTTTTTCAACCAATGAAGCACAAGCATAGAGTCCATTTCTATCTCAACATTCGACAAACCCAACCTGCCAATATGTCGAAGGCCATAAAGTTAACCCATCACTTCTGCATAATTATTAGAATAGTGCCCTGTAGACCCTACAAAACCACAAATAAATTCCCCTCTGTCATTCTGAATTAGAATGTAGGAGAAGTCAAGGATAGAAAGGAGAAACAAATACAAAACAAAGGACAAAAATGGAGAAAAAAGATGTACGACAGCTCCTTGCTTATTGGCGCTTATTATATATAAGATATATATTATAGTTTATTATGCTAAAATGCATCCTTCATATATATATAAATATATATATTAAAAGTAAGTTTATATTAATAACTTAATATTAATGTTTATGTTTAAGATTAAAATTTTATATTATATTAATAGCCATACACTCCTGCAATGCGCAGGAAATTATCAAAATTTTAATTTTATCAGCTTATGGAAAATTCAACATACTTGTCAGTTTATACACACTGAGAGAGATTTTAAGTTCAAAAGAGAAAGAACCATCATGTTGCTCATTTATGTTGAAAGTCAAGGCTGCAAGATATATTAAAAAAGTGGGCACAAAGATGACAATTTCAAATGTTGGCACTGAAGTCTCAGTTGTTGCAATTTTTTGCAAAAAAGGGAGAGCCATCTACACTACTCACATTGCCACAAAGAGTTTAATCTCTCATAGGGAAACCAAACTTGAAACCTTTAAGGACCACCCAATCATAAGGGTTTTCAAAAAGAAGCTGCAACTTTGTTTGGAGTAGTAGCATCAATTACTCTAAAGATGACATTTGGTTATGCCCATAAAAGATGAGAATGGAACAAAGAAATGACACTTTAAATAGAAAATTAAGATCAGCAAAGAAATAAGAGGAAGTGTAACAGACTTCCAATTAAGTTTGGAAACTGAAAACCCTAGAAATCAAATGTTGTTTAAGGAAATAAATTAATGGATGATATGGTTATTCAATTGTTTTAATAATCTTTAATAATTTGAAAATTTAGTAGTTGTTTATAATTGGGGAATTGTATGGTTCTAAAGTAAAACTGAACTTAAAAAGTCCTACCAAACGGACAAGGCGAGCCATACTCATACAGGTGTGGCCCTAGGCGGGCAAAGGATCAGAAAAAGAGTAACTAATGATTGAGAAAGCACCATTTTGGGCGGGCAAAGGAAAGGTAGCCAAATAGATGCAAGTTCCATATCAAACGACTAAAAGATGGGCAAGCGATGGGCAATTTGAAAGCAAGCAAAGGTATTTAGGTGAGCAACGAGCGATTAACGATGTGAGTGCCCAAAAATAACATGGGAGTGCTCATAGAGTAGTAAAAGATAACCTCACAGATAGATCATACTCAAACAACGACGTTCTTACAAGGAGCATGTGCAAGAAAGAAATATCACGGGCTCAAATACGCTGACTGGATGCATGAGCTTTCCAAAATGTGGGTGACATTCACAATTGGCAGACTACACTCTCCTCGTCTCCTTTGTTGAACTTCTATAATGCGTAGAGCATGTCCTATCCGTCACTGTCACACCTCCATCCAATGTACACCTCGATAGTGGAGGACTTGCCGATTTACTAGACAACCTACATCGAGAATTGTGAGACTCGTGATAGGCCAAACGTTCTATATAAAAGTCTGACCTCGTTGAACTCCTTCTTCATTCTTTGGGATTTCTGTAGAGCTTAAAGAAGCACGCATGCACACACACATACCTTCTCTCTCTGTCATATGTTCTAAAACTCGAGTGAAGGCTAAAGCTCTAATTCCAAAGGAAAAGCTTGAACTCTCATGCTTTCAGATGCTAGAGTCCTCATCGAACCAAAGAAGGTCAGATCATCAACAACTTTCCAGAAAAAGCTCGCTATAAAGGTAGGTTATTTCCTACAACGACACTAGTAATGTTGGGTAATGTCTATGAGCATATTTTCCTTTGTCCTTTTCTACATCTTCTACATCTTTGTCATTTTCTAGTTTATTTTTCCCACGTGCATATTTTCCTACTGCAATTTACCGACTGTTTTGCTAAAGGATTGACGTCATTCTTTAAAAGTACTTACTTTCCAGTTTTAAGAAGAGTTATGAGTGTGTGAGTAGATCACGACTCCAAAATGAGATGGAGCATTATCTTAGTGGAGGTTCTCTGGTTACTCGGAAGCATTTGAGAACTGAGTGACGTCACTTGAGTTATCACTAGGTGACAAAAAGCTAGAGTGAGATGGTAACGCTCTCGATTCAAAGTTATGGCCTCTCAGCTAGCAAAGGCTAGAGGATGTTGTGGTCAAGTATGGCGCAAGAAGCTAGGAGTCACTCGTTATGAAGTTGTACATGCGATCGTTACCCCCGATGTGGTGAGGAAAGCAAGGGTGTACGTACGACTATGTAATAAGGGAGACTGTAGTGTACTCGTTAATAATTGGAAATGGTTGGTAAGATGGATTTCATGCTGTTGAATGGACCTAGGATCCGATGTTGATGGTTTTCATGCTATTGAGTTTTTAACCTAGGGTCCAGAAAATGAATGGTTATTTGATGCCGTGGGCACTGGGTGCTCAAAAATTATTTCTACTTTATTTGCTCATTAGTTGGTGCCTCGGTATCTATGTTCTTTCTTTTATTTCATTTGAAATTTATTATTTCATATTCGTCGGCATATCTTGCATTTATAGTTGTTGTCTTAGGTTATAACGTACTGAGATTTTCTCAAAATCTCACAATAGTAGTCCCACTACGGTTTCGCTTATTGAAAGCGTAGATTTTGATGTAGCTGTAGGAAATGATGTGGGATATGATGAGGAGGAGCCAATACAACTTGAGGACTAGTTTCGGGGATCTGTCCTCATTAAGATATTGAGATTATGTAATATCTTGTAGTTATTTGATTTGGACGATGAACAATTTATAGTTTGTAATATTCTAACTACGATGGTAATGTAACTTGGATAATATTTGGCGAGCTATGTATATATTCTAGTATTGATATAAACTTTTGCATCGACTTGTATTTTTATTTTTTGTTACGACTAACTGTACACGTATGCCAGGCATACAAACACACAATGATCCATAGAACGTAAGGGGTGTTCACCTGTGTGGCTTGCATCCCTATATCTCGGCCTTTTTCCAAATCCCAAGCAGGGGTTAGGGGTGCACAGAGTCTGGTATCAAAACTTTTACAACTCTAGGTAAATCCATAAGTTATCTAGGAGTAGTACCAAAGTTAGGTCTTAAATCTTAGTATAGTAGGCTTAAATTCTAGTAGTGCTGGGACGTGCGCAACTCCTATGGCAAGATAGTCAACATAGTGCGCCCTAGATTAACTAGAAGCAAACAACCAAAAGATGTACGTGAGGAAGAATACCCACGGGGGACGGAAACTAAGTTGTGACCCAAGCCCTAAATTGGATGATGGATGTTGCAACGACAATAGGACCTCTTTAAACAACAGCTTCTGCAACAATGTATGTACATGGAGCAACAACAGTAGACTCAACCCAAGCGTCTTGATCAGTGGGGATGCTTGTATGAGCCTTTTTTTGGCATATGAAACAATAGAAAACAAGAGAGTTTGCAAACTTGGTCCAGGGAGGAATGACAGTCGAATAATATGCGGCAAAGGTTATGGAGTTAGGCGGTTTGCTTTGCATCTCATCGCTAAGGAGGAGATATAAGCTGAACGATTTCAGGATGAGTTGCATCCATGACTAAGATCTCAAGTGGCATGATTGCAAATGTCGAGCTTTCAAAGGCTAATAAAAGTAGCCTTAATTGCAAAAGGAGAGCATCATAGTCCAGTGGCCTTGGCGACTGGCAAAAGAAGAGGACTTACATTGGGGAAGGCAACAACTGTAACAGCCTGCTAGAAATTCAGTAGTGGAATTTCTTTAGCATTTAGGAACCTTGTAAAAATCCCATAAGTTTTCATAAAACGACCGATCGCGTAGGTTTTAGTCTGTCAACATAGTCAGGTTGCCACTCACTATGGGGCTATAAGTGAGATTTTATTTATGTGAGATAGTTAGAAGTGTCAAAATGCGATATCGTCTATGCCATTAGACTTAGTTGATTATTTAGGATTTTATTGTGCAATAATTTCATTTTAAGTTTTTGGATGAAACGCTTGCTCAAAAATGCGTTTGATTTATTTCGAGACACTTCAGGATTGAATTTTGATAAACAAATTCCATAGTTAGTTTAGTATGTATATTTAGGATCTTAACAAATTGTACTGATAATTTTCAAAATCATAGTATGGAATGTCCAAATTAGGTTAGAGAAGTTTTGTTTGGACACTTGGTAAGATCTTAGCCACACTTGGTGAATAGTATTGGACAACTGGTATCAAGAGAAACCATGAGATGGATTGTGAAGGAAATCAAGGTGTGGCCACCTAAGCAAAACTCTATTCCATGTAACCATTCAAATTGTGCAAAACCAAAGAGGGTTCCAACCCTAGTGAGATGGATTGTGAAGAAAATCAAGGTGTGGCCACCTAAGCAAAACTCTATTCCATGTAACCATTCAAATTGTGCAAAACCAAAGAGGGTTCCAACCCTAGTGAAACCCTAAATGGTTGGAATCCAATTAAAACCCCAAAACGTTGGCTGAAACTAAAATCCTAAATGGTTTCCCCAAACTGTAAAGTTGGCCTCCAAACCCTATTTGATCTGATTTCTAGCATTGTGTTTAATTACTTGTTTAAATTACTTTCACATACTATTAATTCTTAAAATTCGTGTTATGACATCATTATCCAACCCTTTAAACCTTGGAAATTTGGTTGGGCCAAGAAAAATTAGATTTGAGCTTGATAGCATCTTAAACCCTAACCAAACCATTTCTAAACCCCAAATGAAGCCCACTTGTTTAAAGCCCATGAATTTTAGTCACCTTGGCAAAGTTTCTAGAGAAAGTTTTCTCCCACCCATGGTAGACAAACCTTTGCCCATGACATCCCCAAATAGTCCCATGATGTGAGAGGAAAATCCACGTCATCACCCTTTCTACACGGCAGCAGCAGCAGCCACTCCCCTCCACTATTCTTGCCTTTTTGTGACATAACCACCATACCTCAAGATGTCATACAAAGCCATACCTCACTTTTCAGAAGTACTTGAGGCATTCAAATCACCACTTCCCTCACTTCATCACTTTTCATCCCGATTCTTGGAAAAACACCCTTAGAAGCTCTCTCGAGCAGATTCTAGAGTCTTTTTGTGTGCCATTTCTGGAACCCTTGTAAGTATTTGCTCACAATGATTGCTTCATGAAACTTATTTGAGTCTAGTTTCCGTAGGTATCTTTTATGTTTGATTTCATGGTCATTTTGTCGAGCAAAAGTTGTTTTAACCTTGGAAAGGTCATTCTGGGCAATAATCTTGATAGTGTGTTGTATTTTAGAGTTTTTGACCAAACTAATGGACAAATCTTGGTCCAAAATTTTTATGGAGTGTTATTAACATGTATATATAAATGTGTTTTAGAGATTAGTTACATGATTAAAGCTTTAGATGAAATATTTTCTCATATCTAGAAACTTAGAAATTGGAAGAAAAAAATAGTTTCTTTTTAAGAAAGTTTGAGTCTTTTGTGGTTTAATTTTATTTCAGTAGATTTGATATTTTTATTTGATGATCCTAATCCTTTTATCTACATGTTAGGATGTTATTTTGAAGATTTTTGGCGTTGGTTTCAAATATGTGAATTTCTATGTAAGAGATTATACGGTTGGGTCAAAAGTTTGATTTTTTAGTTAGATCCATGTTTTGAGTTATTTTTAGTCATGTGATTTTCAATTTAATGCTTGCATCTACTTTAGAACATATTTTTAAACCATATGATGTTTTGGTTTGAAGATCTCACCATAGAATGCCTTGGATCAAGTGTTTGATCAAAGCTAGTGGAAAAAGAAATTGTGTTTTTGGCTAAGGGTAGGAGCTGAGTGCTTCATGTGCTATTTTGTGATTTTTGGTGACTTTTATGTGTTGATTGAAAGCATATTAGTTCTTAGAATCTGTGTTATGAACATGTTAGAAGAAAGTTTAGATTTTTGGAGTTCTTGAAAATGTTTTAAAATATGTCAAACCTTAAAATTAAGAGTTATGTTTTTTAGTTAAAATGTTTGGGTCTTTTTACTAAATAGTATTGTGATTATGTGAAGTATAATTTTGTTGGATGTTTTAAGCATGTTTTTAAACTTAGGATATGAGGATCTTTGTTGCAATATTTTGGTTTGATCCTGATTTTTGGAGTTGGATAAAATTGTAACAAAAATCAAAGAGAAATGACCTTTGAAAGTTTCAACCCTAGCATGTTTCTCATAGTTGTGTTTGGTTTTAAATTTTTCTAAATTGATATTTGAGTTTAGGGCAAGATTTATATGAAGAATGTAAATTTTGGTGATTTTTGGAGTTATGATGTGAAATCTTTAAATTATGGGTAAAATTATAATTTTCCTACATGTAGAGGATAAAATTGTAATTTTACTCTAAGTTAGCATTTCTTCATATTTCTAATTGTTAGTGATTAAGTCTCTAACAGTTAGAACTCCTACTTACAGTTTCTCGTGTTTTGTGTTTTACTTTGTAAAACGAGACGATTACAATAAGTTAGTTTCTAACTTACTATCAAATTACTATGTATGTGTAATGGGTAAGGGAACTGTTGTTTATGTACTTATGATATCCTATATGTATGTTATGCACGTTATATGTTGTCATGACATATGTATTTGTCACACTATTTATTATGTCATAAAATATTTATCTGTTATACAATATATTATGTCACATAATGTTATTTGTTATACGTTATGCTATGTCATGTAATGTATTCTGTTACACGTTGTGCCATGTCACGTAATGTTATCTATTACACGTTGTGCCATGTCACGAAATGTTTGTCTGTTAAATGTTATGCCATGTTACGTATTGTTTGTCTGTTTCAGGTTATGATAAGTCATGCATCTCACGTATATGTCACGTTACGTTAAGTCAGGTCATTTTTCCTTTTCGTGTCGTGTCACGTTGTGTCTCAAGTATAGTTTTTGCATATCAAAACTAGTATTTCCACGTTAGTGAAGTCTGTTAATGTTTATCACGATTCTAAATACTAGGATGAGGTAATATTCTAGTGAAACTCTTTTGTTCACACTGGAGTGTCTAAATTAGTGTGAAATCTCCTGGGTTGATAAAGTAAAGTTCAACGGGCTTTGAATGAGGCCTAATTAACTAATCATTAGAGCGAAGAAGGGCACTAACGCCGATAGTGTCACATACATTTCAATCTCATTTTATATGCACTAGTGTAGGTGAAGATACCTAACGCGAGATTCATACAGTACGTGTTTCCATAGCAGGTGCAGATACCTATGAATTGGCACATACAATACGTGTGTCCACAACAAGTGCATATATTTGTGAACTGGCACGTATTTTAATGCACTAACAGTTGATGCAGATACTTGTGTTGTGATGCAGTAATTGGTAGGGACACATGGCTTAAGGGAACCTGTGTAGCACCCACATTTCACTTCTATTAATCATGCTTATTTATTGAACAACATTCCAAGTTCATGATTTCATGTTCATACTCATGTTATTTAACGTTCAGTTCAAGTTCAATTGATGTTCATTTCACATTCAACTTTATGTCATGTTTAAGTTCATGTTAGTTCAGTTCTTCTCATGTCACGTTTCAAGTTTAGGTCATGCTTTGTTTAAATCATGTCAATTCATGCCCTGTTGTGTGTCAAGTCAAGTCATGCTTGTTTATGATTATGATTATGCATTCATGTCTTTACTGCCATGCCTGCATTTGTAAATTGTAAGTTAAGTTATTTGTTAATTTTTTGAGATTTGTAATCAAATCTCACCATGATACTCCCACCGACCACTCCCTCCGAAATGGTAGCTCGTGTGCCAGGATCAGGAAGCGCTTTAGAAGATGATCAACTAGAGACAATTAGACAGCGACGACATGATGAGGAGGTCATCGTTTCGATGTACCAATTTATAGATAGTAATATGGCATCCTTGACTGAGTGGTCCAAACTACTCAATGGATTAGCCTAGTAGATACTTTAGTTTCTGCCTATAATTATGGAGCTCGATCTCCCATGCTTTTGAGATTATAGTCTTTTGAGACCCGTACGATAATCGTGGATGTTGATCCTTTCAGTATGTATTGATCATATTTTCAGTATTTGGGATATTATTAATTTGGTGCATAGTATCTAAAAAAAAAGTATATATATCTGCTACGAATATTGCATATTGCTAAATGCATGTTAGGAATAATGCATCTTTATCTATCATGAACGGGGGTAGTTAACCTGTTGTTGTATGTCCCGACACTTCAGATGTCTGTCCGATACCAAGTGGAATCTGGGGGCTTCACAATAGCTCAAGGTCTCCCTGTCCAAAACAAGAGCGTGTCCGCAAGTTGTTCCAGGAATGCGCATGGGAGGACGAGCACTGGTATGCGGTCAGTGCAATAGGTCCCATGAAGGGAACTGTCAATAGGCTATTAGCACGTGCTTCAAATGCAGTCAAACTAGCCATTTCACTAGGGAATGCCTCAGAGCGACCCAAGGAGGAAGGACCAATCCAGCTGAAGGAAGAACGGGGCAAAGGAGATCAGTGAAGGTGCAGGTGTATCCCCTGATGCCAGGAGAAGTTTATGAGGATGCCTTAGAGACCTAAGAGTCTGGTGTCATTACAGGTATGAAACCTCTTGTCTAAGGTTAAGCATGTGTGAATAATAAATTTGGGTAATAAGATTTAAAGGGTTTGGTTGCATCAAGATGAGTCAAATTATTTGCGTACTATGTGTGTACCTTGTTTGACTTGGGTGCGTCTCAATGATTTATATCTACCACATTCGCTTGAATATGTAGTTTACAAATGGTGATGATGCCACATAGTGTAGCAGTAGCTCTACACACAGGGAAAGTAGCAAAATGCACGTGAGTGGCTTTGGGTTGCCCTTTGGAGCTAAAAGAGAGTGTTGGAAGCAAATTTGATAGTGTTTAACCTACTCGAGTTTGACATTATTCTAAGGATAAACTGGTTGTTCCAACACTATGCTAGTATAAATTATCAGAGTTGGGTGGTTAGCTTCCAATTGCTCGAAAGAGAAATGATGGAGTTTGTCGGTAGTAGACTTAGGACGTTATCGAAGGTGATTTTGACTCTACAATCTAAGAAAGATCTGGCCAATGGAGCGGAAGCATACCTGGTGTAGATAATGATTAAGCCTACAAAGAGGAAGTTGATAAGGGTAATTCCTGTAGTCGAGGAATTTCCAAAGTGTTCACCAACGATCTGCCTGGATTGCCTCCAATTTAGGAGATTGAATTCACAGTCGATTTGAAACTAGGTGTAGCTCCTATATATAAGGCATCATGTAGGATGTTGACATCAAAGTTGAAAGAGTTGAAGGCACAATTGCAAGAGCTTTTGGACAAGGGGTTTATCAGACCGAGTTCATCACTATGGGGAGTACTGATATTGCTTATCAAGAAGAAGGATGGGACCCTTTGAATGTAGATAGGTTATCGAAAGTTGAACAAGGTGACAATAAAGAATAAGTACCCCTTGCCCAGGATCAATGATCTGCTCAATCAACTACAAGGAGCGCAATCATCTCCAAGATCGGCCTTAGGTGACGTTCCTAAGACTACTTTTAGGACTAGGTACGAGCACTATAAGTTACAGTGATGTCATTTGGTTTGGCCAACACCCTTGCAGAGTTCATGGATATCATGAACCAGTTGTTTAAGTCTTTCTTGGACTTTGTGGTGGTGCTCATCAAGAATATCTTGGTCTATTCACGGGATTTGGGAGACCACGTGAATCACCTACAATTAGTATTGGAGATACTACGGGAGCATGAGTTGTATGCCAAACTTAGCAAGTGTGAGTTTGCCTGGAAGAAGTGAAATTTTTGGGGCATGTGATCTCCAAGAAGGGAGTTGTTGTGGACCCTAGCGAGATCGTAGTAGTGGTAGACTAGGAGCATCCCATGATAGTTCATGAAGTTACAAGTTTTATGGGACTTGTTGAATGCTATCGGAGATTCATGGAAGGATTTTCTAGACTCTCAAGTCCACTCACAACGTTGACTAGGAAGAATGCCAAATTCGTGTGGACTAAAAAGTGTGAGCAGAACTTTCAAGAGTTGGAGAGGAGATTAACCACAACTCCTATGTAGTCCTTGGTAGAGCCTCACAAGCCAATGAAAGTTTTCAATGATACATCTAAGTATGGCCTAGGATACGTTTTGATGTAGGGAGGTTGGGTAGTGGGGTATGCATTACGTCTACTAAAGAATCACGAGAAGAATCACCCTACCCATGATTTGGAGTTAGCAGTAGAGGTCTTCGCTTTGAAGATTTGGCAGCATTATCTATATGGCGAATACTATAAGATATACATGGACTACAAGAGTTTAACGCATCTCTTTAACCAGGAGAACCTCAACATGAGGCACATGAGGTGGTTAGAAATGATAAGTGACTACTAGTGCAAGATCAAGTATCACCTTGGCAAAGCTAACTTGGTGACCTTCAATGGAGTCTTCGGAGGTAGATTCCCTCCTCAATGGAATGGGGAGGATACTGTTAAATAGCTTTTAGTAGGGGGAACTCATCGCCTCAATGCAAGAAGTGAGGGTGATGGACTATGATGAGTTAAAGGTGTAACAAAGAGGAGATCGTAAGTTGATGGACATTCGACGAAGGTCAAGAAGGCGAAGGGTGTGACATCGCAAGAAAAGGATTGGATCAAGGGACTTGCTTATAGACTTTGGACTTGAAGGTCACAGGTTGGGCTAGATTTCTAGGCCCAAGATTTCCATGATGATCCTTAAGTAAGCCTAACTTCTTGGATTTATTCAAGTTACTTAGGATCATAGTTTGTCTAAACATTAGCACAATGTTTTAGTTAGAATTTTTAGAAAATTTTGGTGATTTTATGATGATGTGGTGCTAAGTGGCCCAATCCAGGCTTGACATGTGGCAGTCCATTTTTACTGCCTCATTAACGAAGATCATACCATCGATAGCCACTTTGACAAAGGCTCTTGTAGTCCCAAGCACATGTTGGAACTATGTCTTTCTTCCTTGCACCACCTTACCTTACACTTGGCAAAAAGGTGCTTCAAGCTTGCTCTTCAGATTTTTGTCTCCCATGCCGCCCCTTATAACCAATGGAACTTATAGCTTTTGGTCTGTTTCTAATCATTTTGGTTAGTGCATTTACTAGAAATTAAGACCTTATTAGTGAATAAAAGAAAGCTAAAAAATTGGGAGTGAGGGAAAAGGGCTAGAGGTCATAGCCGAGATTCTCCAAGCAACCTCCCCTCATCCCTTATACTATGTGATGTTCCTTCTCACCAATGAGGCTCATGTATTTTGGTTGATTTATCCATTTAGATTCTGATTAGTGCAATCATTAGGGCCAAGATCACACATTGGTCACCCAAGATTGAAAACTTGTAGGGAAAGATAGAGAGGAAACCGAGCACCACCTTCAGCCATTTTTCCATCATTTTCATGTTGCAAATCATGCCACTTGTCCAGCATTCACAAGGCTGGCATGCACCTTTATGATTCCTCTAGAATTAGCTTAATCATGAGGAATTTTAGAGACTAACCATTAGGCATTAGGGCTGAAGCAAGGGGAAAAGATGTTTTTAACTCCAAAACTTATGCTCATTTTTCCTTTCTCATCTTGTAACCAAGAGCTTTCTTCTCTCTTCTTCCAATCAACCACACGTACATTAAGACATCAAGCTAAACCTCCCACTTGTTGCAAATCGAGAGAGAGGAGTTAGTGAGCTTGTTGAGGTGAGACTTCACTTGTGAGCTTGAGTTCTTCAACTTTGTAAGTGATATTCTTTTCTTATTTTTTAATAAATGTTAAAAGGTCATGTTAATGTTTGAATGAAGATTATTTTCCAAAAGAAGAATAATTCATCATGGTGTTCATGTTGGCTTGAGATTCGGTTGTCATTAATGGACTTAGAATGCTAGTTTCCATTTGAGCTAGATGGAAGTAGATTTTTATGATTTGTATGATATGCTCAGATCTTTTTTTTTTTTTTTATGTATATATGAAGTATATCATTTTAAATGTATGATTCTTGTGTAAGATTTGAGGAAATATAAGTTTAGAAGACCATCTAAGCTATTGCATGTTTCGGTTAATGATTTGCTAATTCATATGGATTATTTTGTGTTTAATCTTTACAAAATTAGGATAATATGATGCTTGAGGACTTATATTCAATGTGTGAATAAAGAGTATGATCCCGTATGTTTAAGAAATTATCAAGATGCATGAGATTGTAAGTTAAGGGTGTAAGATTGTCACAAGCATGTTTCGGCTTCAAGCTTTGTGTTTGTATATATGGTTTCTTTTCCAAATGTGTTTCGGTCTAAGCAGTTATGAAGGGTTAGCTTCTTCAAGAAAAGGTTTCGAACATGTTGGGGGTTAGAAATTGAATGGTATGGATGATTTATGTATTAAGAGCACAAAAGGAGTAAGATCAATATGACTAAGTTTCGGTTTTGAGGAAGTGATGTTCATATATATGCTAGTTAATATTTTATTCAAATCTGAATTTGAAGACATGAATCAGGAGAGTAAATATGTTTCTAAGATTTGTTTGGGGAACAAGTTAAGAAATATTTAAACTTGATGGTTTTTCCATGTAAACTAGGTTTAGAGTACTTAGTAAATGAATAGTGATTCAAGGTTTCACTTTTGGTCTATTACCCTGATGAGATGTGTAAATATCAATACTTTGAGGTCAAAAATGGGTTTCGCATGAAAGTTATGTGATGATTGCAAAGTTTCCTGAATTTTGGGATCAGTTTGTGAATATTGAAAGTTTAGGGACCATTTTGTAATATTTGATAGTTAAGGGCTGATTTGTACTTTTGCTAAAGTTTAGAGTTATTGAAAGTCCTAACATTGTCTAAATGTTAGGACTTCTGTTATTTTAAGAAGTCCTAACATTAAGTATCACTTTTTGCAGCACGACAACCCTAATTTAGACAATGAGTTTGTAAGTTAACTTCTAACTTACGCTTGGATAAAATAATTATGATCATGTGCAATCGCTTCATGACTATTGTATATGTTTTATTTGTTTCAATTATATATATGGGTCATGCAATGCTAATTGAACATATTATAAGTCATTCATATGACATGCCATAATTAAATGTGATTATCATATGTCCATGCAAAGAAGTACATGCCATGCATTAAAAAAATAATTTTTATCACGGCCCCAATATTAGGATGGAGGATTATTCTAGTGGAACTCCCATGTCCACTCTATAGGGATTAAAGATGTAGTAGAATCTCTTGGGTTGATGAAGAACAATTAACGACTTTGAATAGGATAGTAACGGTCCCGGAGTGAAGGTAAAATCATTCTTGCTAGTGGATGCAATAGAGTACTTATGGTGAATGTGATTTCACACTGCCTAAATATTCTTGAGATAGAGCCACAAGTGGCGTTATCTTTTGTGTGGTGAAGATAACCAATCGGTACACGTTGTTTATGGGAAACCGTGAGGTAACCACATGTATGAATAAGAAATATGTAAGATGTATGATGAAAGAAAGCATGTTATGAAACCATTAAGTTCATTGAATTTTTGAAACAAATTTTGGATGAGAGAAAAATATAGTTCCATGAAATGCAAGTTCATGTTTACCATAATCATGCTTATGTTATCTTTGTGTATGTTTGTGGCATAACTTACTAACACTTTCAATAAATCTCACCATGATAGTCCCACTACCATTCCCACCTGGAATGGTAGAAGTTGTAATAGGGCATAGATTGATCGGGCAAGATGAAGAGGAGCAAACCAACTTGGTCCAGGTTGATTGATGACAAGCTTGATCTTGACAAGAGAATTGAACTAGTGATCTTTTTCTTAGAAATTAGAAAAATTCTTTGATAATATGGTTGTAATTTTGGAGCATGATACTCTACTATGGTACTTTGAATTTTGGATGACAGGATTAATTATGAAACTTGAACAATTGTATGGTACTTTGGAAGTTAGGTTTTGATTTGGGGTCAATAGTTATTCCGGTACCAATGATTACTTAGTTATTTTCTACTGCAATCTATTTAGATTGTTAGAAACGTGCTCGGTACATTGCATGTTAACTGTCATGAATGGGGTATGTAACCCAGTAGGGCTGGGCTTTAACTTCGACAGAGCAAAAAAGCCCAACTTCAACCTTCGACTCCAACCAAAGTAAGTTGAGCTTCAACTCCAACTTCGATCAAGAGCGGAATCCGATTCCGATTGAAGCTCCGGAGATGGAGGCGGAGGTCGAAACTCTAGTCAGAGTTGGGCTTCCTTAGAGTGGTCGACTCGCGGTGATGTGCAGTGGTTGACTCAAGATGGCATCTCGCGGGCAGGCAAAATAGAAGGAGATGATAAAACAGGATAAGCCATGTAAGAACTAGAACATCTCCAACATCACGAGAACAGTTCCAAGACAAACCTCTTTGTAGTCTAGCTCAGAGTTGCTGCTTGTTCGGTCCTTTCTCATGATACAAAGGCAAATGAATGAAAGTAAGACTACATACAATCCTTTCGCCTGAGCTTGTTTAGCAGAGCTGTAATAAGAGTATCCCTCTTCTCAGCCCTAGCCTCCTCTATCATCCTCCTTTGCTCTTCCCACAACTTTTCAAAAGCCTTTGTCAAAAACCTCAATTTCTACAACTTATAAAAAAAGCAAGAACAAGACAAAAGCAAGCCTGAAAAATTTACTTATAAAACTAAAAGAAACAAAATCTTTACTTATAAAACTAAAAGAAAAGGAAAACATGACAAATTCTATCCAAAAGTGCAATGAAACAGAGTGTACAAAGAAGATGGGTTTAAGTTTTTAACTTCTCCAGGAAAAAAGACATTATAAGTGTACAGAGAAAGATTGATGGGTTTAACTACCCAAGGAAAAAAATAATCCATAATAGATACTTGTTAGATTATTAAATATGTTATAATTTTTAGAATTATTTTCCAGAGCCGGAGTTCGGAAGTCAGAGCTTATATCAGCTCTGACTTTGACTTCGACTCTGACTCTGAACTTCTATTCCTCTCCTATTCCTAGTACCAAAAGTTAGAGTCAGAGTGGACGTCGGCTGAAGTTGGAGCTGGCGGAGGTTTTGCACACCCCTATTCCTCACCTTTTGGTACTAGCCTTCGTATGAATGAATCTTTTTTCAGAACTATGAGCCTCCTCAGCTCCTCGTTTTTCACCCAGGTACTTGCTTGCTTGGCACGGGGTGAAAATCCCTTTGTTACACCATGTGTTGAGATGCTTTTGCCATGCTTTCTAGATGGTGGCGCTCGGCCTTCTGTTGCACTAGCTGTACTCTGCAAAACACTTCTCCTAATTTTTCACCAAACCAACGAGGGAAGATCATGTTTACTTTCCACTTGCCATGGAAAACCTCTCTTCTCCGCCTTCCCTTTGCTCTTGGAAGGTGATCTATCCTCTTTCACTAGAGTAGTCCTCACACCTATCCATCTTTTAGTTCTCCAATTTGGAACTTGCATCTCTTTGGTTGCCTTACCTTTGCTTGCCTAGGATGACACTTACTCAATCGCTAGTTACACTTTTCCTAATCCTTTGCCCATTTAGGGCTACACCTTTCTGAGTATTGCTCACCTAAGGCTTTGCTCTCCTTGTCTGGTTTGCAAGAATTTCCTCTACGTTCGAGACGACGAGTCTCTTAATCCCCTATATAGAGTCTTCCTTCATTTAAAGGGCACAATTCTCAAACCCTCCCCCTTAAAAGAAAATGTTTCCTTGAAATTTGGGCTATCGCTACTATTATTTTCATAAACACTAAATAAGGGTTGAAATGAATTTGTACCTTAGTCATTTCATTCATTGTTGTTGGTGGTTTCATTAGGTAATGGTGAGTGTATGTCTGATCCCTAGAATGCAATGCTTCGAGCAAACCTATTGAAACCCCAAACCAAACCTATTGAAACTCCAAATGAAGCCTATCAGTTTCGGCCCATTAAGGCCCACCATAAATCTCCACCTATGCATGGCATCTTGAGGAAGTTTTTCCACTACCATGAGTGTACTTTCACTACCCATGTCAGCCCCAAATAATGGCTGATGGGAGGTCAATCAGCCACCTCACTACCACCATTCACATGGAAGCTTCCTTGGCTGAAAAACCATGTGCTATTGTCCATGGTTTTGGCTGACAAAACCACCATCAAGTGCTCATTCTCACATCCCCTCTCAACCCCCAGCTCTATATAAGTCGTCCATGGCTTGTTCTTCATATTTTGGTCACTTTCACTTTGCTTTCTTGGAGATAACTCTAGAGGAGATTTCAGATAGTTTTTCTAGCTATTCTTACTTGAATTATTTGAAGCCCTTGTAAGTAGATTCTGTGAAGCTCAAGTCTGGAATTTTTAAGGATTTTTCTTTTAGTGATGTGGAGCCCAAGTCTGATGGTTAAGTAGGTTTTCTTTTTAGTGTGTGTGTGCAGCGGGCCCGCCCGTGTGGAAGCCTAATTGAGAAACCTAGCTGAGAAGTCCAGCCCCCTTACTTAAACGACGTCATTTTTGGTCTAGGGTTAAAATCCCTAATCTTTTCCTTCTTCTTTTCTTCTCTTCGCTCACTTCTCTCCCACGCGTTGCACCACCTAGCCCCTCTCTTTCTCTTTTCTTCCCTTCAACCCATGATTTGCCTGCTGCCTATGCCACCACCACCTCGAAGCCATGTGTTCGAAATGCACAACCCCACCATCACCCTCTGGCCACACCTCTTCCTACCCCAATCCGCAACATCCCCTTTGTTTCCTCGTGATTTCTTTCAGTCGCGCATCCTACGCACTAGTCGTCATGCGCCACGCATTGTAGGGCTCGCTCGTCTCTATCGTTCTACCCGACATTCCACGTCTCAGTTTGCAGTCGAGGCTGTGTTTGTCATGGTCAAGTAGTAGGCCGAACCTCCACCCCTCGAACCCATCTCGGGCCCTTCTCTCCCTCTCAATCTCGGCCTTTACCTCCCTAGATTTGTCATTCCCCCTCTTGACCTCCTTTCCCATGCATTTTAGAAATTTTTTCACCTAAGGTTCCACCGTAGATGTCGTGGTCCGCCGCCCTCACCCCCTCCATTTCCACTCAGCCTCTTCCCTCTCTCAGATCTCCCCCACTATCATAATTGGATCTCTCTCTCTCTCTCTCTCTCTCGGTTTTCTAGCTGCTACCAACCACCACCAATCACTATAAGCTCCTCTTTCCATGTCTATTGTGTTTGTCAGATCCTGCCTCCTTTTAACATCCCCATCGTAGTGTCCATCGATTTTTGCCCAAATCTGCCATAGTGCTTGCCTCTGCCTTCGCCCCTCCATACGCCACCACAGTAAACTCATCCGCCTCTACCTCATAGTTTACTTTTTTGCTCACATTCAAATATGGTTCTTTAACTCCATATGTCTAGAGACACATGCACGCATACACACTGACTTATCTCGATCCGAGAGGAACACCCGCGGTCAACGCACTTTGATCATTCAGAATTTCCCTTCCCCATTGGTAGTAACCTCGGACGGACCTTTAAAATACTGTCATTGGAGATTTGTGAAATTGTTATGTGTAGTCTGGTTGTGAATTTGTGAAGTGGCCATAGGCCTTGAGGAGTGTTGGGAAATATTTGTAGTTCATTGTGAATTGTTGGCCGAGGGCTGAGTGAAGCATTGTGAATGAAATCTGAAGTTGTGATGTTGTGGATTGAATTATCTTGTAATTGCTTTTTTGTTTAGACTGAATTTTAATGCTGCTATCATGTCATTCACTTAATTACTAGTTGCATATCAATAAAATTTCAGTAAGTGTGCTCTAATTATGTTTATTCTGAAAATATGGAAAATCAGTGGTTTTGGTGTCAAAAAATGATTTTGTGGGTGTGTATGTATAATGACCCCAAGTCGAGATTAAGGCTTATCTGAAGTTCCTTTGGTCATTTGGGAGCGTATAAAACTGAGTGACACCCCCTGGGTTGTCACAGGGCGACAACATGCTTTGAAGAATTGGTAACTCTCTCGGGCCAACTCCATGGTCTCTTTGTTGGTGGAGGTTAGATGGTGCTTGGTCACGTACACACTGGATGCGGAGCTGAGCATCGCTTGTCACGAAGTCACACACGTAGTCGTTACCTGTAGTGTGACGAATTGAGCTAGAGTGTGTCGGTGGTCCTCAGGGAAGACCATGGTGCATAGCTTAATTGAATGGAGACTTTTAAAAAAAAAAATGTGATTTTGAGTGCGTGGTTTTTTCTGTGTGATTTGAGAAGGTAATGATGCTATAATATTGGTAAATGTTAGAATTCTCTAAATTTTCCATTGTTGCATAGTTTCATAATTTTTCATGCTCGTATTTTTGGGTGTTAGTTTTTTGTTTCACTTACTGAGATTTTGCAAAATCTCACTATGGTGTCCCCACCTGCAGTTTTGCTCTGCTAAATCATAGACTTTGATGCAGAGGATGGTAATGAGCTTGGAGGCTCGGCTCTGCCTGAGGAGTGAAGACTTGGGTGCCCTTTTTCCCCTAGCGTAGCGTTGATTAGTTGGTTTAATTAAAGCGGATGACTATATTATCTTTATGTTGGTGTTTGGGAAACCTGTGACTTATGGTTTATGTTGGGTGATGTAATTTTAAATTATGGTGCTGTAAGTATTCCTAAATGTCCTTTTATTTTATTGTATGATTGCACACACTGGCTTCCACATTGTGCTAGAGGTGTGCGACCTGAGTGGCCAACACCCCAATGTCACGACTCCATCCGAAACACAAGTAGGGATCGAGGGCGCCATAGATTCTCATGAAACTACCTTCATATAAGTTGTTCCTCTTTGAGTCTAAGTTCCGTTGGTGTATTTGGTGTAATTTTTTATGGAAGTTTGATTAGTAAAAAATTTGTTTAAGCATGCAAAGGTCTTACTGGGCGACAGTTTGGATATTGTGTGAAATTTTTATTTTTTTGATGAAGTATTTGGCAAGATCTTGGTCCAATCTTTTTCTGATTTAGAGTTAACATGTTAAAATACAAATTGGATTAATTTTTTACATGTTAAGAACTTTTCCTAAAAGTTTTGCATGATTTTAGGAAGTTGGAAATTGGAGATCTAAAAACAGTTTCTGTTTTGAGAAAGTTTTGATCTTTTGTTATGGAAGCATGATCCTATGGTCTTGATATTTACCTATGTTGATCGTAGGACTTTGATCTATATGTTAGGAAGTTTATTTTTGTGATTAATGGTTTTGATCTTGATGAAATAAATTGTTATGCATGAAAAGCTTCGGATATGGCTAGATATTGAGGCGTTCAGGTTGCGTGAAGTTTTTATGAAACTTTTGCCATATGATTTTTGGATTTTATGATAGGATCATGTTTTGGACTTGATTACACAACATGTAGTTTTGTTCTTTGAGGTTTAGTTGTTGAATATTTTGGATTTGGAGTGTGTGATTTAAGTCAAGAACACATGGTATTCGATTAGGACATAAACTTGAGGCTCACGGTTTGTTTTGTATTTTAATGCAAACTTTGCCATGTGATCTTAGGATTAATGATTAGATCATGCTTAGAACTTGAATATGAGGTATATGATTTTATTTCTTGAAGATTTATTTTTATGAGAAACTAGGATCTAGTGGTTTGATCTAAAATCAAAATATGTGGTACTCGGTTTTGAAGTTAGTATGCAAGCCGATTATGTTGGTTGATGTTTTGTAATTTTTGTGCTTTTTGACTTGCTTTTTCAAGCTTGCTATTTTTTAGGATTGACTCATGAACATGTTAAGGGTATGTTTATGGACTTTGGGAGTCCTTAGAGTTATTGGAAAGGGAATAATCCCAAATGCATCAAAGAATTGCTTGAGATTTGGTCTTTAAGCCTTTTCTTGTCATAAGAGTTTATGATTTTTTTTAAGTGTATGCTTTATGGTCTTAGCATGATTTTAAAATATAGGATGTGGTCTTTAAATGTTGCATAAATTGACTTGAATATGCTGTTTGAAGTTGGATAGAATTGCACAAAAATAAGGCTTTTAGCCCTAGCATGTTTCGGCCTAATAACAGTTCATATAGTTGTGTTATTTTTTAAAATTTTCTGATTAGAAATTTAGATTTAGGACACAATTTACATGAGGAATGTAAATTTTGACGAGTTTTGGAGATGGAATGCACAATCTTTAAATTATGGGTAAAATGATCATTTTCTACAAGTAGATGGAGAGAATGGTAATTTTATCCTGAGTATGTTTCTAAGTTTGTTAATGAGGAGAGTCTAACTATTAGAAAAATCTCCTTTTATGGAGTTCATCATGAAAAACAGTATTTTCAAGTCAGTTGAGTCTTTTATGTTTATCACTACCCCAAGTGCTAGGATGAAAAAATATCTTAGTGGAACTCCATTGTTTAAGCTAGAGTGTTTAAACTGGTGTTAAATTTCTTGGTTAACAAAGTACCATCAATAGGCTTCAAATGAGGCCTAAGTAACTGGTCGCAGGAGTGAAGGCAAGCACCAATGCCAATGGTGCCACCACAGTTCACGTTCATGTTATACGTACTCAAGCAGGTGTAGATACCTATTATGGGATACACACATTACGTGCTCAGAGCAGGTGCAGATACCTATGGTGTGATGTGTGTGTTCATGTACTCACAGCTAGTACAGATACCTATGATGTGATGAGATATCAGTAGGGGCACATGGCTCAAGGGGCCTTGTGTACATGTCATGTTTAATTAGCCATCTTTTTTATGGAACAAGATTCCAAGTTTATGTTCAGTTTGCATTCAGTTTTAGTTCACATCATGTTTATTTCACGTTCAATTCATTTTCAAATCAGTTCAGCTCATGTCAACACATGTGATGCTATTTTCCAAGTCATGTCACGTTCACTCATCTTCATATAAGTATTCATGTCTTTTTACTATCATGCATGCATTTGTAAACTGTTAATTTAATTTGGCTGTTAACTTGCTAAGATTTCTAATCAAATCTCACTTGGTAGTCCCAACTACCACTCCTTTAAATGATAGACCATGTGTTAGGATCAGGTGGACGCGCGGAGGGTCATCTGGACAAGGTCAACTAGACCACAACGTAACCACAAAGAGCCCATCACATCGATGCTCTAGTTTTTGGATAGGATTATATCTATCTTGACCGAGTTATGGGAGCTATTCCTTAGGCTAGCCTAGTTGTTATTATGTTAATTTTACTTTGTACATGAGGAGCCCCGTCTTCCAGTACTAATGACGTTACAAACGTTTTTGTAACATCCCGCTCCTTCTTCTCTCTAGTGGTTAGCAAATTTCGAGGATGTAATTTATTATAAGGAGGGAAGGATGTAACATCCCGCTCCTTTTCTCCAATGGTGAGCAAATTCGGAGGACGAAATTTATTATAACGAAGGGAGGATGTAACAGTCCACTCCATCTCTGTAGCGATCGCGAGTCTCATCTTGCGTGCCAAACCTCGAATGCGTGTTTTTAATGTTAGCAGTTGATTTTTAAAGTACGCCCAGTGTTTTAAAGCCCTCTAATATTTTAAATGTCTTGAAAGTATTTATTTGGGGTATTTCCAATGTTATTGAACCAAGTCTGATTTTAAGTAAGACAATTATAATATTTTTGAAATTATAATTGTGAAAAATCATTTTATCTAAATGATTTTAGTTATTTGAAATATTATAGGATTTAAATTATGTTGAAAACTCTAATTAATTAGATGGTTTTATTCTCTTAAAAGTAATTAGCAAAACTTCATCATTTAATTAATGATGAAAGATTATATTTTATAAACTCAAGTTTAGTTTAAATTAATGATATAATATTCTATCTTAATGCCTCTTAATTTTTTCAGTTAAGTCAGTATTTTAAATTCCACCATTGGATTTAGGTTAGGGATCCAAGATGAATGGCCTATAAATACCCTAAAGTGGAAACCCTAGCCCTATTTCCCCTTTCCCTCTCTCCTCCCTCTCTTAGCCAGTGCGACAGCCCCTCCCTCATTCGATCTCCCTCTCTCAACCCAGCCTAATCACTTGCCGCCGTCCCCACGCCACCGCACCATCATTGGTAGCTTCCCCCCACGTCAGCGAGCACCCTCCACCGTCGAAACCCCTCCCTTTCCCTCACGCGAATAACCCGAAATGGGTTCTCTCCATCTAGTCGCTGCTACCGCCGCCGTCGTCAGCCTCCAGCCCCACCATCTAGCACCACTGAGCCCCTTGACCTCCCTCTTTAGCCACCTTCAAGCCTCCATGACAGCCCCACACGCAGCCCCTCTCTCAACCAGAAATGGGTCTCGACGCATGGGTTCTCCACCCTTGCACCACTGCGGCTCTGCCCCAACTTCAGCAAGCACCACCACCGAGTTCCCCTCACGCTGTCTACCACTTCCATGGAACCTAGCCACCCGTAGCTCCTCCCTAGCCCCACACACGCAGCTCTTCTCACACACAGGTCCTTCATGACCCACGGCCAGATCCGCCATCATGCCGAACTCTAACAGCCAGCTAGAAATTCATTGGTGGAATTTCTATTGACTTTAGGAACCTTGTGAAAACCCTATAAGTTTTCACGAATCGACCAATCGCACAGGTTTTAGTTTATCAACATA
>QEOT01000785.1:7697-22392 GCA_003123785.1 Pterocarya stenoptera | reverse complement strand
TAAAAGGCAGAACTAGCCGTTATGAGTTGGGATTAAAATAGAAAAACATTTTTTTGATAAGTTAAAAGATTTTATAAAACACAATGTAATAGGCGAAGCCCAAGTTTATAGGGAGTATATAAAAGAAACACCTAGTTACATTCTAATAGCTAGAAAAGCAAAGACAAGAACTCGTTTACAGCCCCTCCCTTAAGAACAATAGCAGAGAACCAGCTATTCAAAGTGCTTATAACATTGTTACTACTCATGTTAAATCTGTGGGCAGAATTAATGAAGTCAACATGACTTGTTGGGTGCATGATATATATATATATTCTATGCATGCAACCCGTGGCAGTTGTTCATGGGAATTGTACTGCAAAATTCTCATGTGCTAGAAATATAACGTGGGGTTTACTTAGATAAAGAGGACCACTGATCTCATGAGTATGCTTTGGTAGCTTCCAAAACCTTTATTAAACCACTACTCAGCGAAATCATTTTTCTTTAGATTATAATAAAATCTTACTGATTATTGCTATTCAGATACAGTGACCCCTGAATAAATTAAGCAACATGGATAACCATTAAGAATATAATAATAAAACTCTTTAGCGCGTATAAGCAATCACAACAACAATTTTTCTCTTCATTGGGTGCATGCATGCTTTGGACTGTCCCATTCAATATTAAATGTATGGTATTCATTATAATACACCCAGTCGAGCAGCTGATATAAACAGCATTAGAAGTATCATACGCTCTAAGATCAAAGCATCTCACATAAATAGATCGATGATCAATACAGGTTAAGCAAAATGTGCAAGTCAAGCAATTTGGACTTAGATCAGTATGTAGTACTTGATGTTGGCATAATTCTGGCAAAGATATATAACTTAATTAACATTAATGAACCCATAGCAAGAAAAGAGAGATGATTAGGGGTAGAAGGTTAATGATAATATGGCCAGTTAAGGCAAGACCTAATGATGCAAAGAAAACACACATCATTTCTTCCATCCAAATTTAATATGTAAACAACCTTCACCAAATAGCCCTGATCTGATCTCTCTCTCTCTCTCTCTAACAAACATGTGTGCAAAATTAATATATTGGCCATAATTATTCTGAATATCTGAGTTTCCCAATATATAGGCGGCCTATCCTACTGCTATTTCCCTCCACTGAACCGTTGCTTAAGGTTGTCACTTGCCTTGGTGTCAACGAAGATGATCATGATGATTGGATGTCTGCTTTCATGATTTTTGTCCTTCAATTTCCTGTTGCATACTTTTCATAGGTTTTTTTCCTTTTTTTTTGTATGTATAGGACAAAATCACGTGGAAAAGCAAATCAAGAAAAGGGGTGGAAACAGAATAGACTTGAATATATAAAAACCCGTCCTTCAACCAGCTTCTACAAATTATATCAAATTCGTCTTCCCCTCTAGCTCACATCATTAATTACCAGAACAGGTGAAACTGTCATTTGTTGTAAGGTATTCCTTTTCCATGATGAACATTATTGCGACCTGTCACATCTAGTAGAGAATGAACTATGCATTATCATGATATATTGAAACCAAATCTGTGGACGTTTCTAAATTTGTACCTAGCTAGCTACTGTTATGGCTTTAAGAGACATACAAATCTCGGATCATATATATCGCACACCAGCCTAAACATGCTTATGATCAAGCATTATTGGTGTATTTTTTTTTTTTTATAAAGAATTTTGGAGATCAATATTCTACCAGCTTGTCTAGATGGCAGCTATACAAGCTGAATGGCCACATAATTAGTTGATCATCAGAGGGTCCAGGCCGTAAAATATCAATGCATATCAATATTCATATGATCAATTTAAATTGGTTTTACATGATAAATGAACATTAATGGAAGCAGCACTTCATTATTGTGAGCCAAGTGCTCTATCCTGTCTAACTTTTTGGGCCTGAATGATGTTCAAGAGTTGACAGAATTTTTTTTTTGGTGGGGGGCTTAGCAAAATTAGGCTTTTTCCCCCATGTTTTAGGGGTGGGCCTTGTGAGTGTTAGATGGGGTATAAAAGTTATCTACTCTTATTAAGAACTATTATATATATGGATATTGGTTTCCGTTATAAAATATATATATATTTATATATTTGAAATATAGTACTCATGTCCCACAAGTCCGTGATGATCTTTTTAAGTTTTTCTATGTGCAAAAGCTGAACAAGCTTGATCATAACCACTAATTGTCAAGTTATCAATGTGTCAAGTGACTCTTTTTTACCTCCTCTCATTTTCTTCTCATAGGGTTTCTTTATGTCTATAAGACATTAATTTGCTTTCAGCTTATATCTTAACTCATTGCACCATTACTCAACTAATGTAATCTTATGTCGATAAATATATATATATATTCTGCTCACAATTAGATTATAAATCTATTATTCAATGATAACCACTTGGTTTATTTTGCTTCATGTTGGGTTAATCATGTATTCGTGTGGTTCAGCCTTGTATATCTTCATATATGTTCATGAACATGATGCAACATGTAATTAGATGCATGCGCCTTGTAAGTCGTCATGTTCAATCCATGAATATGAGTACTATGACGAAATTGTTTCGATTACCCATTATCTCAAAACCATTAATTATTAGAAGTTTGGATAGATCATGGATTTGGCCGGGGGATTAAGATTTGGGTCTTGAAATTTCTAAAACTTTGGATTTGGATTGTTTAAAAAACTATTAACCTAACAAAGATCATTTTCCTTCCATATTAGGTTGTAATTTTTAAACATGCTTTTGGTCAGCTGGGTAATTTTCATGTTTATAGAGCATGCATTAATACCAGCTTATACGTACGTTTTATCATGCTCTCCCACATGCACAATGGATTTGATCTTAAGCTTCCCAATCATGTCTTGACTATATTATATGATCACTAAGAACCTGATCAAGCAAAAACATGAGCTAGCAAATAAATAAAGCATATATTTACTGAGACATCTATAGTACCACTTAACAATGCATGCACAACTCCTTAGCGATCATCTCTCAATTAAGCTTCAATAATTAATACACCCATGCATATAAAATCATTTATATATGTATATGGATAATCAAACACGCCTATTTGCTTTTGGCTTGAAAGTCTAAGAGTAGTCCTGGTAGACATAAGAAGTAAATGAAATGACAAGAGATATATCGAAAACAATAGCTAGCTATTTAGCGATGATCTCCAATAATGATAGAGTAAATGGGATACTTTAGTAAGGACAATAACTGTAACTGATGACAATCAAATTGTTAAGAATTTGCTCAATGAATGTAAATTGTCATTATTCTGTTAATAGTTTTGTGTTTTTGTGAAGAGGACCGGATCAATCAATGTGGCAAGGCTTGAAAAGCTGGAAAATCTGAACAATTCTGCTCCATTGGATTCAGTCAGGTTTGGACCTTGCATTGTTTTAGTTTAGGATGCTACAAATGTGCTTTTTTGTGAACGAAATTGGTGGGATAGTATCTTATATTCAGGTGCATGTTATGAGGGGGCTGGATCAATATGGTGTTTACATTTATCATCTATCCTTCCAACTTTTCAAGTGAATGGAATGGAAATTAAAAGGAGAGAGGAACTATCTTAGTTCTGGTGGTTAGGTAGATGCTTTGTGCATGCAAGGGCATAGAAAAATTGCTGGATAATTGTAAACGCCCCCCTCCCCACAAAAAAACATTAGAGGAAGAACAATTTCCATACCTTCAAAACAAAGTGTATAATTCCCCAACCCCCTAAAAAAAAATACAAACTAGCAAAAAATAGACGTCCATATCTTAGGCATAAATACTTAATTGGTTTGGCTATATTTTTTTAAAATGTAATGCATCTTACTCTGTGCAAGGATGAATCTCATTTCGCATTCCCGGAATTAGATTGCTTCAGTAATCCCTCTGGCATACTAATTTTCCTTATATGTCTTTCACTAGGCATGGTCAATATGGTCCATTGTTCTCGAAGCATACGAGCTCCCATTACATATTTTTATTTTTTGTTAAAACTGAGTGTTTAGTATTAGTGGATAAAAAATATCTGTCTAGGTGTAGTCCAGTGGTCAAAGAGTGGGCCTGAGATGAATTCTAAACATAGACATTTTGAGGTTGTACTGGGAGTTCCCTTGGATCCAACATTTATCTATACATGGGTGTAGTTGGTGGGATCATGTAGGTGGGATTTTACTCTCTAGAGGTTAGTTCCAAGGGCTTCTTATGCCTTGGTGAGGTTCCACTTCAAGTGCAGGAAAAAACTTCTTATTACTTACAATAAGAATCTGGTGCACTGGTGTGTAATTTAGTAATTCTGCACATTGTAATAGAGAAATCTATACCATCTTGAAGTTCCAATTTTACATCTATTTTACCCTAGCTCTGACTTTGTGCAGCATGATTTTGATCATGCACACTAATTTGCATACATATATAGAAGCATGTCTAATTGATGTTCCTATGTACATAAGCAAATGCACGCTACTCATGTATGTGCATAAAGATACTGCAAAATAATGCATACAAGGCCTTTATGTGTTTAGGTACAGCTACATTTGTGTTCACTAGGCATTGTCAAGGTTCAGTACATAATTCACTTATCGAGATATTTTTTTATTTACCTGGGCCACCAGATTCTTTTTTTACTCTTTCTTACCTTTTGTTGTTAACTTCTTTTCCATGTCTTCGTTAGTTCCTGAAAGTATTTGCTAATTCATTGAAAAGAAGAGCACAATCTCGTGTTCACTAGGCATGAATTTATTTCTTTTTTCCTGCATCTTGTGGTTATATATGGTGTTCATGTCCCATACACATAAAGAAGAAGAAGTGACAGTCAAGGCCCAGTTTAACTGTGGAATCTTCTATCACTTACTACTCTTTATTCTCTACATTAGGAAAACTAAATAGCTGTAAAAATTAGTAATCCAATTTTTTAAACTAACTTTTGTTGTATAAATTATTTTCTTAGGCACTTGGACTGGATATATTAATATTTATTTTACGAGTTTAACTTAATGAGCCTAACATCTTATGTTGTGGGGCATGATAACACAATTGACTGGGTAATGTGGTTTTATAGCAGTAGTTGTCATTTAATAATAATATAGTGGGCCTAAGTTGATGATAATATTCCATAGTAACAAAGATTCATTCTTTCAAACCGTATGGAATATAGTATGGAATATAGATTTTTCAGTAGGAGCAAATCTCTATTCCTCTGGTCAATTCTATTGTATATAGTCTTTTCAAACTTAATTTACTATTATTATTACTCCACCCGAGTTTTACTTCGCATTTTATCTATGGTCTACTTGGCACCTTGCAAGGTGGGTTAACAGAATTCTAGGAGATACAACTAAAACTTGTCATGCTCTATGAAGACTTTTACACCTATTGACGAGTTGACTACTTTTTATCTTTGACTTATCTTTTTGGTCATAGGTAATAGATAAATATTATAAACATGGGTGAAGTGGACATAGCCCACTCAAATGAAAAATGCAAATTATTAATGACTTATCTACATATATGTGGGTTAGTAGAGCAAATAACCCCACTACAACAAATATCGCTTAATTAGTTCAATTAAGATGTTAGTCACCAATTGAGACTAATATTTCTTAATTTTCTCTTCGAAGGTCATTGTACCTCGTGCCAAAGCTATCCTACCAGCATTTTCCCACTAGCTGGGTAGTTGCATAAGATGGATAAGGCTTGGATGCATATTGAAGACAGATTGCATTCCACTGAGTATGATGAAGGTGTTAGACAATTCTTAGCCATCGCGCAAGCTCATGCATCGACTCCTGATCAGATTAGGTGTCCATGTAGGAGATGCCGGAATAGAGCTTTCCAGTCTATTCGTATCGTGGAAGATCATTTGTTTTTAAGAGGAATTGATCCAACCTATATAGAATGGATTTTCCATGGAGAAGAGGATCCTATCCTAAATTCTACATTCTCTGATGAAGAAGATGATGATGCTTCTTCTTACAATTAGTACATCGACGATGTCGACGAGATGTTTGATGACATTCATCATGGGTTGTTTATGGATAATTCAGGTAGCAATGAAGAAAATGCAAATGATAATTACCAACCCGATACCTCTAATGCTCCACCCAACTATAATTTCGACGAGTTGGTTACCGATGCACGACGGCCACTTTATCCTGGATGTGCTAAGTTCTCGAAGTTATCATTCATCGTCAAGCTGCTTCACATCAAGAGCATCGGTGGTTGGACCGTGAAGTCCTTTGACATGGTAATCAAGCTTTTGCACGATGCATTTCCCGACGCTCTATTCCCAGATTCATATAACGATGCTCGTCGCTTAGAGCGTGGCTTGGGCTTTAGTTATGAAAAAATACATGTGTGCCCAAATGACTGTGTGTTGTTTTGGAAGGAGAATGCATCGTACAATGAATGCCCTAAATGCAAAGCATCTAGGTGGATTGTAAGCACAAGTAAGCAGTGGATGATACCACAAAAGGTTCTTCGATACTTCCCCCTGAAGCCGCGCTTGCAGAGGCTGTTTATGTCAAAGAAGACAGCCCAAGCCATGAGATGGCATAAAGATGCACTGTGTTGACGATCCAACATGCATGCGACATCCAGCATATTCAAGGGTATGGAAGGACTTTGATAACAAACATTTTGCCTTTTCCCACGATCCTCGCAATGTTAGACTTGGGTTGGCTAGCGATGGGTTTAACCCATTCAATAACATGAGTAGGCCGTACAGCATTTGGCCGGTACTACTTGTGCCTTACAACTTGCCCCCTTGGTTATGCATGAAAGATCCATACACCATGTTGTTGTTGCTAATCCCTGGCCCTAAGTCACCAGGAAATGACATTGATGTGTTCTTGCGTCCTCTTGTCGATGAGTTGAAGGAATTATGGGAAGCGGGCATTCGAACGTTTGATGCGTATAGTGGCCAAATGTTTAGCTTGCATGCAGCACTGCTCTGGACTATAAATGACTTCCCCGCATACGCCAATCTTTCTGGGTGGAGCACGAAGGGCAAGATGGCATGTCCTTCATGTGGATCTGACACAAATTCTTCTTGGTTGGTATATGGGCGAAAGCATTGCTATATGGGGCATCGACGGTGGTTGCCACCAGATCACAGTTGGAGACGAAAAAAAAAACTCTTTTAATGGGTGCGAGGAGCATGGACTCCAACCATCAAGGGTCGAGGGAGAGGATTTGTTAGAACAATTACGTGCGGTCTCACATTTCCAGTTGGGCAAATCTGGTTCGAAGAGGAAACGAACACCCAATCAATTAAATTGGACCAAGAAATCTATCTTCTTTGAGCTTCCCTACTGGTTAGACTTGGGCTTGAGACATAACCTTGATGTCATGCATATTGAGAAAAACATATGCGATAGCGTGCTGGGAACATTGCTGAATATTGAGGGAAAAACTAAGGACTCCGCCAATGCCCGTCGTGATTTGGCAAACCTTGGAATAAGGAAAGAATTGCATTTACAACATGATGGAGACCGTATTACTATGAGTCTTGGTTGCTACATGTTAAACTTAAATGAGCGAAGGATTTTTTGTGATTGGTTGTCAAAAGTGAAATTTCCTGATGGTTTTGCATCGAACATTGCCCGTTGTGTGAATGCTAGTGACGGAAAGATCAGTGGAATGAAGAGCCATGACTGTCATGTCTTCTTGCAAGAACTGTTGCCGGTTGTGATTGGTGGGTTCTTACGGTCAGATGTGCGTCAAGCCTTAATAGATTTAAGCTCGTTCTTCAAAGAATTATGTTCCCGAACTTTGAACTTATCAGTGTTGACATGTCTTCAAGCTAATATTCCCATCATTCTCTGCAAACTAGAAATGATATTCCCTCCAGCTTTTTTTGATATCATGGTGCACCTTGCCATTCACCTGCCAGAGGAGGCATTCCTGGCAGGACCCGTGCAATACAGGTGGATGTACCCTTTCGAAAGATATCTAGGGAAGTTCAAGCGGTACGTCCGCAACAGAGCTCGGCCAGAGGGCTCAATTGCTGAGGCATATGTGCATCTCGAGTGTCTTACATTTTGCTCAATGTACCTCCATGATATTGAAACTAGATATAATCGCGAGGAATGCAACAATGATGTTCGTATTGGGACAACTGAGCCGGGAAATGAGCCAAGTTTATCTGTTTTCTCACAAAATGTAAGACCATTGGGAACAGCAAGTTCCCACAAATTAGCCGACACACTATTGGTTAAAGCCCGATGGTATATACTTAATAATTGCACAGAGATTGAGCAATACATTGAGTAAGTGAAGCATCAATGACTTGACGTTCACTTTAAGATGTGTTATATAATGTTAATTTTCTCCTGCTAATTGATCGGGTCACATCTATTGACAGGGAGCACTATAACAAGATCCTTGAAGAGGACCCTCAGAACATCGACTGTCGGCACCGGACTCAATTCCCATCGTGGTTCAGATCACGCGTAAGTGTTGAAACCGGTTGTACATATAACTCCATTCTTATCAAATTACACATATAAATAATTCATCTTTCACTTCTCTGTGTGGTAGATTCGAGAGGAGCGTTCAGTTAGGCCTACTGCGGTAACCGATGAGATATATGCCTTAGCATGCGGTCCAGATCCGTGGGTCGCAACTTATGCCGGATGCATAATGAATGGTGCTCGATTTCATACGAAAGAGCGTGAAAGACATCGCCGCAGTCAAAACAGCGGGGTGGTTGTGCATGGCGAGCATCAGGGCTCCCATGTTGACTTTTACGGTGTGTTGCATGATATTATAGAGTTACGCTACATGGGTTGGCGTAAGGTATATCTCTTTCAATGCGCATGGTATGACATTGGCGACCTGAGAAGGGGGATACGTGTCAGGGACAAATTGACGGCAGTCAATACTGCTAGGTATTGGTATAAAGATGAGCCTTTCGTCCTTGCCTCCCAAGCAAGTCAAGTCTATTATCTCGCTGATCCAATATTGGGCGGAAGTTGGCAGGTCGTCTATAAAATTACAAATAGGAATATTTATAATATTCATGCAACTAATACTGTTGAGGATGGGATGGCCGATGACGAAACACCAGATGGTGACTCAGATGATGATGGTGACTTTGACACTAACAATTATCAAGCTATTCTCCAGAGTGGACCAGCCATGCCCGAGCCATTGAATCGAGACGATTCAGAGCATTTGCCTGTCGATCCAGAGTCCATATCGCGTCGTGACCCGATACAATCAGTTGACGATGAGTTGGAAATTGATGATGGACTACTTGACGATGACTTGGGACAGGAGGACGTATGTGCCGATGATAACCTTGGTAGCGAGTCCGAGAATTAGCTGAATGAGGTCGCTGATGATGATTTGTAAATATTAAGCTATGTATTTGTGACTTGGTTGACAATTAACTTGGTCGGTGTAGTCAGACAATTCACAACGCTGTACCTTAGTTGAATGATGCATCCTTGTATAAGCTTAATATTTTAGATAAGAAGTTGGGTTTGCTTTTTCATTGATTGCAGAGATTTTAACACAAACAAATCCATGCGCATCTAATGTGGTGTCATGCATTCCTATGTGTTGTAAAAGGGACTACGTGCCAAGCTCTAGGATTGAACAACTATTAACTACATTCTTTTCTGGGTTACTCATAGGTTTTATATATCTATACTATATATAATAAGTGGGGATAGCCGTGAACAGTAGTTTTTGTCGTCCTCTGTGTTGCAGTCCGTTTTTTGTGTGTTTTATCTTTTTTAGGCTTTTTTTGTGTGTTTTCTCTTTTTTAGGCCTTAATTTATATTTAGATTTTGTGGTGATAGTCAAGATTTTGTTAACCATGTGGAAATCTAATTTATACATAAAAAAATTTTTGGGGATAGCTACGTTCATGTAGCTTTTTTGCAGGTCTTACTATATCTTAGTTTATCCCATGGGGCGTTGAATTACTCTGATGGGGTATCTTTTAACGAATTAATCATGATTGTGAATAGGAATGCTGAAACAAACATTTGACTCTAATTACAAATTAAGGTTAAAGAATAAGATGGCTGCATTTTGTGACTCAGATCTACTTTCAATGACACCATTATGGATGGTGGATTTGTATCTCCATATGTTAAACACAGTGATGCCATTTATCTTTGGAAACTCATATAGGCTTGTGGAATTGATTAGAATAATTTGGATGATGAGTCATGCTAAAACGATAGTAGTTATGAATTTGCTTACCTCATAGACTGTATGAAAGCCTATGTAACCTCAGGGTCACATGATTGAGGACTGATTGATCTCCATGCTAAATGGGCTTGGTATATCTTCCTATATGCTGCATGTTTATGATTATTTCTCTCATATTTGCGACTAATCAAATTGCTGTCATGGACTTCTAATTACAAATGGGCTCTCTATTTTATTATGTGTTTTTCTGAGTCAAAATGACATTTACCTTACTAGCTAAGTTGGAAACATTTATATTGCCTCATGAGTCTGTCCAGTATTCCAAGTAATAGTGTTTTTAAAACCTGTTGAATATTCCTTGTGTTACGTGTCATGGATGTGAATCAAGTATCACTTATAGAGTATCAAACTGCGAATAAATTTTTCAGCATTATGTGTTACAGCTCTGAATGTTGCCTACATGCACTTGGGCCTTGAGGAAGGCATGTTGGTGTGAGTGCGGTCTTGGATCAGGGTATGGGGGAACATGTTTTTATGTTAGGACTAAATGTGTTTCGATACTTGCCATCGGTTGATATTATTCGTTGTGTTTGAGTTTATGGGGTGTAGCACCACCAAAATAAGGGCCTGGGTCTCATTTGTTGCAATTCATGGTCATGGGCATTGAAAAGAAATGGGAAACACTTTAATAGGAAAGAAATTAGATAATCTGTAAGTTCCAAAGAAATGGAGATGATATAAGCTCATCTCAGTTGGTTTCTTCATTAGATACTAATCAATCTAGAGAGCAATGGATCATATAATTGGATAATTGACTCTTTATGCTGCTCTTTGGGCAAACGTCCCTTGGACGTTTCATCACTACTAGTGTTACTAAATACATGCTCGTTTGTATTTCCTACGCCACTGCATATAGTTAGTGGCCAAATATTGTATTGAGTCATGAAGTAGTGGGAAGAGTTTCTTATAACTAACCATGGTATTTAGCATGTACAAATCAGAATTTAGCATACATGGTATTTAATTGCTTACCAACCATGTGCAAAAGCTAGTGTTTTTCATGTAAGGAGTGAAATTTGTACTAGGTGGAAATTGTGGTAATACGGAAATAAATAACACTCACCATGATAGATATCCAAATAAGAACATGTTTTACATATTATTTCCTTATTACAAGGTATCCAAGTCACAAATTTCACTCCTTAGCTAGTAAAAAAAGGTAAAAGGTTACTCACAGGTGGCTTTTATGTTGTGTGCAGATTTTAGAAATTCTTGTAATGAAGACGTGTTGCAAACTCCTGAAAGATCCATACTCAGTCAAGTGACTCGAAGGTTATGGTAGAGGGATGATGCCATTGTTCTTAGAGTTGGCAGAGCATAGGCGTCTAGATAAACAACAGTTGATTGGAAATATTAGCCCACAAATGGAGATATACCAAATGGGGAGGATCAAGCACTCTTACAGGGCTGGAAAGGGATCATGAACTGGAGTTAAATCAGTGGTGTGNCCCTGAAAGATCCATACTCAGTCAAGTGACTCGAAGGTTATGGTAGAGGGATGATGCCATTGTTCTTAGAGTTGGCAGAGCATAGGCGTCTAGATAAACAACAGCTGATTTGAAATATTAGCCCACAAATGGAGATATACCAAATGAGGAGGATCAAGCACTCTTACAGGGCTGGAAAGGGATCATGAACTGGAGTTAAATCAGTGGTGTGGCAGATGAAGATTGATGGTTGTCCAACTTGCCCCCATGTGGGAGTGTTGTCATATTCGAGCATGCAAGATCTTCGAATATGAATACAACACCATATAATGGAAATCAGGAAATGCAAACAAATCCACATCTAAAATTACCAACTAAAAACAACTATGTATCTAGGTGGACTTAAATATGAACTTAAGGTTGTAGGAAAAAAGATGCTGGAAACATGGGATAAATTAAATAAGGGGAAAAAGATAAGCAATAATATCAGTGTTGAAAGCTTTAAAATGGAATAAAAAAACATTTAGCCCTGCCAACTAAACATGTAACAACTAGTTGCAAGTGTGTAGCATAATTCCTGATTATAAGTTTCAAAAAAAGACATATAGTACATATTGTAGATGCTATTGAGGAAATTAAAATGCCCTAAATTAAATATTCATGCAACTAACCGTATGTACTATATGGATGGTATTCTCACAACTGGGCCTAAGTTACTTCTTTTAATTTCAGNCAGGAAATGCAAACAAATCCACATCTAAAATTATCAACTAAAAACAACTATGTATCTAGGTGGACTTAAATATGAACTTAAGGTTGTAGGAAAAAAGATGCTGGAAACATGGGATAAATTAAATAAGGGGAAAAAGATAAGCAATAATATCAGTGTTGAAAGCTTTAAAATGGAATAAAAAAACATTTAGCCCTGCCAACTAAACATGTAACAACTAGTTGCAAGTGTGTAGCATAATTCCTGATTATAAGTTTCAAAAAAAGACATATAGTACATATTGTAGATGCTATTGAGGAAATTAAAATGCCCTAAATTAAATATTCATGCAACTAACTGTATGTACTATATGGATGGTATTCTCACAACTGGGCCTAAGTTACTTCTTTTAATTTCAGATTATGATATTTTCAAAAATAACATGCAATTTCTTGGTATTCTGTTGACCCCACAAAGGGTTCTTTTTGTTACAAGTAAAATATAAATGCCCAAATGTTAATCAAACTATGTCATGGGCGGGAGCTCAAGAAAAGGGGCGGGATAGTCATTTTTTGAGAGGGGAAATGGCGCCATGGGTCAAGATTTAGTTGCTGCCAAAGTATGAACTCATGGACAGGTGGCGCTCAAGTATATGGTTTTAGACAGCTTTATACTTTTCACAGTGCTTTCCCTCTGGTTCATTTGTTTCACACGATACTTACTTCAGTCCAGAAACCTCCAAGGAGTTGAGCTGCTGTTCTTGTTCCAGCATATCCACTATGGTTCCAGCTGTGGCATCAGGTTAGTGTGTTGTTTGATTTGCATGCACCTGCTCCTTTTCTTCCACATAATCTTCTTTCAACCTATCTTCTCCACTATAAACTACACTGTGGTAGATTCTCGTTTACCTCTATCTTCCTATGAATCTTTGCTGCTAATTTTCATCTATGTTTTTCATTTTCAAAAGTTTAAAACCTACTACATAAACTACTCTCTAGAGCTTTGTTCATTCACCTACAGCTAATGAAAAGCAGAATATGGCCAGGGACTACGAAGCCTTTTTTTCACTCTTGCCTTATCCTTATTATGTGGCTGGGTTTTTAGGGGACTGAGATGTGGCTTGCAGTTTTTAGGGGTCACGGTTTGCCATGGCATCTACATATATTTCGATTGTTTTTTTATGGCTTGCAGCATGTTTAGCTTTTTGGAATACAACATATTATTTTTATTATCTACCACCTGATTGTTAGTAATTACAATAGGGCATGTTTTGCATGTCCAATGCATGTAGAAAAGCAAGATCTGTCCTATTATTTGGAACATGCTAGAAAACAGGACAATGAAGGTTCAAATACATAATGTAGAAGCTAGAAAAGTTATTGGGTGTCATGAGGGTAGATGTTTCGCTGATTTATGAGAGTTCAGTACACTTGTAAAAGGGTTTTTAACAATAGCAGGAGCTGTTACCTGTTGCTAATTTATTATGTTATAACTGACTTTAAAATAAATTCAGTTGTGTGGTTAGAGAGTTGACTCGACCCATCACCCCCTAATATCAATTCAAGTGGCCAATCTTTGACTTAGCTCGTGTCCAATTAGTATGAAATATGTTAAATGAACATTATAAGATGCACTATGCTAGGCCAAAAACAAAGCATGATAACTATGTGTTTAGTCTGTCACCTCACTCTATTACAAAGAGAATACAAAGATTCCACACATTGGGCGTTTCCCTCTGGTTCCTTTTTCTGTTTTTCAGCTAGATTCCAAAGCAAATAAGTAATACATATTACTAATTATGGAGCCCATAAATTCTCCCAATTGGTGGGATTTTTCCAGACCTTGCTTTAGTATGCTTACAAGTAGACCGTTGACATGCAACCCCATAAATAATTAGAGGCTGAAATATCAATTTACATGCTATTTAGTATGTTAATATGGATCCAATCTATTCTATCTTAAATTAGTTGCATGTTACAACTCCGTGGTGTTTGAAATTCCAGCAAAGTCGAGGATGGTGAAATCAATAAAGTTTAGGGGGGGCCGAGTCCGACACGGTAGATGCCGTACCCCCGAGAACCATGTTGCGGGATGAGCCAGAGTCAAATGAATCGACGCAGGATGGAGGAGGTGCGGGCGCACAAGAGGCAATGGGTGGAGCACATGTTGGAGAGAGTCACACCAATACAGGTATGACATTTGTTTTTTTTGTGGAGTTATATTATGTGGTGTGGAAAAATCAAAACAATCTATACAAGTACTAAATTTTTAATGGTTCATTGATGCAACCTATTCAGTGAT
>QEOT01000783.1:68714-88331 GCA_003123785.1 Pterocarya stenoptera | reverse complement strand
GCAAAAGTTTTCTCTACATTGAGTACTTACTTCGCCGAGGTAAGAAACAGCTCGATCAGCTCAAGAGTCCTGATACTGTTGGGTTGTCATCTTTGAACATCGGTGCATCCGAAACCAAAAATTCTAAGCCATGAAGGAAGAAGACATTTCTTTATTCAATGGCTATACTAATTTGCCAGCTGAAATTTGTTTTATTGTTGAATAATTGTTGAACAGAGAAGATACCTTCAATGGCAACATCTAATAAATAGATTAACTTGTTGTAACTCATTAGTTCATGAGGTATTGTAAATCTTGCCTATCATTAAATCTTGGAGAGGTATTATGTTGACAATTTCCGCTGACACATTCCTATGAAAATATTTGCAAAATTTTTCAGCAGCTCGACAAGTTTTATTTTTATTTTATTTTTTTAATGTCATGAAACCTCCTTCGGTCCTGTGCACAGTAAACTCCGTCTCTTGCACTGGACTCTTGAAAGTTTTGTTATACGGAACAGTTTAAATCGTTGACTTTTCGTTAAGGAATTGTGGCCCAAGTAGTAAAGGCCTTGATCTGGGCATTACTTCCTTCAAGATCTAAGATTTAACACTTCATGAGAACAATATGCCGAAAGCAGCAAAAATGGATGTTATGCCCGAAGTTAACAAAGACCAAATAAAATGAGACAGCATGAGAAATGCATTTCAGCACTCGAAGCGTAGATAAAAGTGTACATTTGGCTCAAAAACCGTCTGGATTTGGTAGGTGAGGGAAAACTCTAGTATTTTCCCCAAGATTTTCTTTGCAAATGAGAATTTTCTTGGTGAAGGAAAACTCTAGTGTAGAAAGTAGATAATAGTTTTTTCCCATGAGAATAATGTGTTTCCACTTCAGAGGGGGCGCCAAAGAGGAAACAGAAGGCGTAAAGGGGTACAAAAAATTAAAATAGAAAGAAGAAAAGAATGTCTATCCAAGTTTAGTAGCCGCATTTGGCAAGCAAAATGCCTATCAAGCGATTAGTATAGCAAAAAAATTCTATGTGCAGTCATTTTTACATATTCTTTATGCATTCCACTAATGTGATTGGCTGCATAATTTTTTTAATATCAAATAATTGATTTAACCAATTAGGTAAGTGGAATACTCAAAGAATATGTAAAAATAACTGCATGTGGAGTAGGCAAGGATTTCGGCATTGGCTTCCACTTCTTATGGTGGCTCTTGTATATAATAGACACAAACAAACACACAAGTTTTCTTTCTTGCTTTTCCTTCTTTTGCTGCTGCTCTTCTTCTAATCGAAATATACCAAAAGAATATCACAACAGCAAGGAGAGAAAAATGTCTTTCCCATATGACCATATATGATCAAAACATGCCATCCATTAGTCATCCATACTTCTAGGTATATCATTTGATGTCACATGATGAATGAATAATGACGAGGAATAATAGTTTCAGTACAAAGCTACCCTACTTACCTCAATATATATATATATTTTATTTTTTTTCCATTCAAAATCTTGTTGAACTCTATCTGAACAGATTTAATCCGAGGTTGCAGAAAAGAGAATCTTTATCTGAAAAAAATGTACTCAAAAGAGTCTAAAGAGAAAATCGATCGAACAAACTCCTAGAGGCCACAGGCAAGATGATGTGAATAGATAATTGGACAGTGTCCCGTCAAGAAAATTTAAGCTGTCTTTTTTAGGGCTTGCTTGCCGTATAGTCAGTCTACAGTATCCGGAGAAATGAAGGCCACCTTAGGAAGAGGGTCTCTGGCATGCAGCAAAGAGCTGCCAACTAATAAAAGCCATCACTAGTGAGGTGAACAGTTCAAAGCCTACCACCTCTGGAAAGTGCCAGCCTAAACTTCTCCTCAGATAGCTGAAAAAAATGGAAATAGAAAACATCATGATATACCATAAACAGGAGCCATACTTATAAGTAGTTGGCTACTAAAAAATGGGGATTATTATTATTTTTTTTTGTAAGTAATCGGGAATTTTACTCAAAAACTGCATAAGGCGTAGTTGGAATACACAGTAAGTAGGCAAGAGGGTCATTAAATAGAAGTAAAAAATAAGATAATTATATTAATTAGCAAACAGGTTCCATCCAAGTACACACCGTATCTAGAATAGATACTACTTCCTTGCATGTGATATATCTTGGCCTTCCCATGGGGAGTTCACTTTAAGGCCAAGTTCATTTGGGAAGGAATTCTTGAGTAAGATAAAACAATCTCAAGGTGGCATGATAACTTTGATAAATGAGCAACTTTTTCAGATTTGCCAACTTTATGTATTTGGTTCGCCTTCCAGTTGGTATAATCAACCACATTAAGTTGGGCCATGGTTTGCTCCCTAAAAACAGATGGAAGTGTGGTATACAGGAGGTATACAGGAATTATCCCTTTTAACAGGGTTTTGCTGGGGAAGTGGAATGAAATTATGCCAACGAGAGAGATAAAGGGTGTGTTTGGTTAATTAAATTTTGAGAATGTTTGAGAACTTTTTGAAAAATTTTGAGGTGTGTTTTTTATTGGGTTTTGTGAAGGTAAATATCTTTTGTATTGAGATTTGTGAAGGTAGATGGATAGAGTTGAAAATTTGTTTGAATATACTTTTTTATGCTATTTTTGTTTTGGCTTTTGTAAAAGTTACATTTAATTTTGTGTTTTTTAATTTTTGACTGAAATCTAGGCAAATGATTGGATGCAAAATTGAGATAGAAAAAACACTTTTGAGATTGAAAGATGTTTGGATTGAAGTTGAATTTAAAAAGAACTCAAAAAAAAATAAAAAAATTGGAAATTTGAGGAAACCAAACAAAAGCCAAAGCCTTTGGAGGAAATCACTTCACTGAGTGTTGACTCCCCATGGAAGTTCTCATTTCCTATAGATGAATATTGGAGTACTGCTCCCTTGAGAGAGGTATTCTTTGTTTGGGTGGAAGCATTAGGAAAAATTGTCACAAGGGAAAATCTGAGAAGGTGACAGGTTATACTGGATCATCTATTACTTCATTGATGTGTAGGAAGTGCTTTATGGCAACCTATTTTTAGCCTCTTTAGTTGAAGCTGGGTGCTGCCGTATAAAAAAAGAGAGTTTATAATTGAATAGGACTAAAGCTAAGGTCTTCAAATAATATTGTGCTAAAAACACAAGGGGTTTTGTCCTTATTTCCTTGGTAATTATGCAAAATACATACGAACTATTAAATGAAGCAGTTGTGAGAAGCAAACCTTGTGATAGATGGCATTGTTGCCACAATTCCTGCACATGCGTATATTATGGGAATCAGAGTCCTGGGTTTGTTTTTCCGGAGCCACATCAAAGAACCCAATGCAGCTAGGGATATACTCAATACCTAATTCAGAAAAAGAAGTTAAATATCAATAGAAGACGGAAGAAGAGATGGGCTACATACAAGAATTACGTCAACATGCATATTACAAATTAAAAAAATGACAGCCAAGTTTCCACATCAATGAGGTGACCTATATATAATCTTCTTGTATCTGATCAATATAAGATCATTACATGAATCTTTGGCTTTCAACATATCATTCATCCCAAATCACTAACCTAGAGCAAAGGACATTGTCAAAAGCTGCAGCCACAAGCATACACTAGAAACAAGAAGAAATAAATATACCAGATTCGCATTTGCTTCAATGCCTTGCAAAATGTAATCCCATGTGAATTCTAGTCCTCTAGCGCCCACCCAAAGAGGTGCCAATCTATGAAGAACAGAATCAGCGAAAGCCCAACCTACCAACAGGTGAAAATTTGTCAAAGCCCTAATGTTAACATATACGCAGTTACAGAAATGAATACTCAAAGATTACAAGTGCTCAAAAGTTGATCTAGAAAACTGATTTCTAAAACATAGTATTTTAATCTATTACTAACCAAGTCCAACAGCTTGGAATTTATGATTCTGAGAAATGTTTCTGTGAGTCAACTGAGTCAAGGCAAAGTAAAGCCCAGCAACATCTATAAAACCAATTAGAGCTTTCAGCAGTTCCTGAAAACGAAAGGTGTCTGTTATTAAGCTTAATACCTTAAATATATCTTCCATAGAAAAAAAAATTGTTCTGATGAAGAAATCAAAACATTATGCTGGAGCTTAATGTCACTCTCACTTGTCCTAAGGACAATCAAGATCTGTAAGCGCCTTGGATTGGAAAGAAATAAAAAGTGCATTCCTTCCATGTAAAATATACAGAAAATGGAATTTGTTTAGTTGAAATATTGGATCTTTACGCCTATAGCGAAGTCTGTAAGCCTTGGATTCTTTATCTAATACCTTAGTATTCCCTCAAGCCATTCTCTGTATATCATTGCAAGCAATTTTAAGTCAAAAGACAAACATACCTGATATGGATCAAAGCTATCATTCTCGGATACCTTTAGGAAGGTTGCCAGGCAAACAAGCTGTGAAAAAATCCGGCCCCACCACAACCACCACCAAAAACAGAAAAAAAATGGGTAAAAGCATTAGCACAATACAACTTATCAGGGGGAAAATTCCTAGGGGAGAAAAAGCAAACATAAGGTAGAAGCATGGATGTAACTTGAAGACATGTAATCTGAGACAGAGTTGCATTTATAACAATGTTGACAAACCTTTACTAAAGCTGTTCCGAGATAGACAAGAGCTGCTTTAACAGAGGTTCCTAGTGTATCATACTCGGATCTGCATAGGCATTCTTGTTACAGCAGAACCAATTTAATATTGATACGGCAGATAAATCACCCAAGAATACCTCTCTCTGTCTCTCCAATAAAATTGCTTTAGTACAAAAAAGTTTCACCACTCACTTCCATATTCACCCAAAATAATTCACCTGATTAATTCGCTTATATCTAATTACTACAGAACTATGAAAAGACTAGAACTGCCAGGTTCAATTAAGTGCAATAAAATAAGAACTGTTTACAGTGTTCTAATTACAACAGAAGTTTCTAAAACTTGAACACGAAGTCCAAATGAACTTTCTAGTGTAATAATGGCGAAATTAGAATGTACGTTCTGTTGAGATTGTTAACAAAATACAACAAGAAAAATCAAAATAAAAAATGTTCTCCTCAGCCAACGAAACAACCAGCGACGCTGGCTCATAATCGGATCGTGATCCTAAGTAAGTTCGTGTTTCCAATAAAACATAGTAAATAGCAAATAAGAGACATGGAATTGAGCTTCGGTAAATGAAATTATCACTAAGACATAACATAGAGAATGAACAAAAGAAATTGTAGGAAAGCGAAACTCACAAGGGCGTCGCGGAGTAGTAAACAGCGTGGGGGCCGAATGTGAGAATTGCGCAATTGAAGAAATGGAACACAGTCATCCTCTCCTCTCTCTCTCTCTCTCTCTCTCTCTTTCTTAAAAGCCCAGCGAGATCAACGAGGAGGAACGAAGAAATCCAAACAAGAGGTCTGGAGCACAGAGAGATGGAAGCATGGAACGGAGCAGAGCAGGCCAGATTAGTTTGAATGAAATGAACCTTCGTAGTGAAGGAAATAACGAAACTGCCACCAGGTTTCTGGGCTAAGTGAGATTGGGCTATAAGTCCACTAGGGCTGTGTTTGGTCGTTACACTTATCTCAATTCATATCAATTAAATCATTAATGAGATCCATTAATTTTTTAACTAAGTTAAATTCTTCTCAATTCATTTCATATATTTAAACATCTATTTTAAATTATTTATATTTAAATACATATTAATGAGAATTATAAAAAATTATTATTTATAAATCAATTAAAATTATTTAAAATCATCTTAACATCCAAACGCATCTTTAATGATATTAGACCCAATTGATACATTTTTTGGGTCGCTCTGGGCTTTGTTCAAGCCCGGTGTGAGCAAAATTCTATAACAGGCTTGGGATTTTAGTTTAGATATGTGAACCGCTGGAAATTTGAAAAACATTGGTCGGGTCGACCCAATAGAAACCGGACCCAAGTGGGTCCAGCTATTTTGTCGGTGTAATACTGAAAATGTACACAAGTTTCATCCCCTGATATCATAGCCAGTAAGACTTGAATACATGAACTCAAATATATCAAATATTGATAGATACTTTAGTTAGAAATAGATTATATAAAAGTAAATTTATAAACTGACGTGATTTTATATGATACGTTAGGTTATATAATTACTTATATTGTAAGATAGATCTAATGGATTACATGAAGATACGTCAGTTTATGAGTTTACTTTTGTAAAATATTTTTGTGTCTATATTACTTTTTTTAAATAGTAGAAAGTAAATGACAAATAAAATTGGGAGATTTTAAAGAGAAAAAGATATATTATTAAATGTTCACGTGTGATCCATTTTGTCTGATAGTTTTACTGAAAACATTAAATATTATAGAGAACTGCTATAACCATGAAAAGATCCCACAAAAGTAAACCCACAAACTGACGTAATTTCGTATGATACGTTAGATCTACTTTACAATAAAAATAATTTTATAATCTAACATATCACATCAAGTTATGTCAGTTTATTGGTTTATTTTTATGTAATCTCTTTAAGACTAAAATATTTCTCAATATTATAAGATCTACATACTGTGTTTATCTCTATTTAAATTAAACTATCTAATGCAATTAAAAACTTGAAAAGAATCTCTATTTTGTTTACACCATACTTTTCTCACTGATTATTTGTCTCCTCCTTGCCTCACATTATCTCCCGTATTCTACATAAGAATTTTAAAGGCTTGTTTGGGTAGTGGAATACTATTTATTATTTTATTATTATTTTTTATCTACTTTTCACTACTATTTAATATTATATTATTAATTTTTTATTATTATTTACAGAATATCTGATATCATTTTACTATCCAAACGCAACCTAAGATCACTTGAGCTGCTTGCATGCTACCCAACATTTTTTTTTGGCCATGCATGTTTATTTCCATTTATTAATAAATGTATTCCATTTCCCAAATTTCAAAGCTTCTAGTTTTGGAGATTGCCCCAAAAAAGAAGAACATAATAATATTCATTGAACTAATTAAGTTGCATTGACAAACAGATAATCACCTGAACCTTTTATGCTTAAAATAATGGAACCCTTTTCTTTTGGTAAAGAGCAACTTCATGACCAGGCAGACAAAATGTTCTTGCAAAAAACATCCAAGGGCTGACGAAATCGACCTTCCATCTTTCCCTTTTGCTACTGATCATCTTTATGTCCTTTTCGTAATTATTTATACACTTAGAACATCAACAACTATTTCTGCTCCTTTCTTACTTTACAACTAGAACATCATGAAAGTAAAGTGGAGCATGCATTGCAGCTTACTACTTATGAAAATAAATGGGGACTTATATTTGACTAATACTAGGAACAAGTACTAAATGCATAAATCTTGCGAAAGTCTTTTGTAAAATAGCGGACCTTACAAAATAGGTAAAATTTTCACATTTTTTCAAGACGGCCGGGTCCATTTTTTTTATAAAAACTCTGCACGAGAATACTTGTACATTTAAGATATGTATATATCATTATTCATTATATTTTTGCTGATATTGGCATTTAGGGTTTAATTTTCTTGCATAAAAGTGATGATCATCAAGAGAAGTACTTAATTAGACAGTATGAAAAGTAGCATATAAACTAGCATCGACCTTTATGTCGCTGTTAGAAAGTGTCAAATTAGAAGAGAAAAAAGGAATATATATATATATATATATTTATATGAGCTGCATGCTTTGTACCCAAATATATATATAATAATTGCACCAAACTTGTGCTGTGGTCCATGAGAAAGGAAAAAGATTTCAAGTAAAAATAAAAGTAGGAAAAGATGAGAGTGAAAGCGAAGGGGACGATGACAGTGCCCAGTTTGGAGTTTAGGAAAATGGCATGAAAAGATTGATGGAAAACCAGAAACATGATAAAGCTAGCGCTTTTATATATTCAAGAAAAGAAAGATGAAATTAATTATTTTTTGTGAAGCACCTTAGATATATCATGCAGATATATCTAGTGCTACATGCATGTATGTACAGCAAAAAAAAAAAAAAAAAAATGCATGTATGTACAACTTTACGCACAAATTATAATTATATATAGCATTTTCCATCACAGATTATATATACAGAAAACTAATATGATAATTATATCAGTGCCTACGTACTTAACTTCTTCTATCTTCTCCTGCCAATGTTCTAATAATTGGGGAAGCTCTGGGAACTAATTAGAATGAATCAATGATTTATACCAGATTTCAATGGCCATTCAGAAATTCCTAACAAGAGCTGGTTGCAGACATGATATATTTGATAATCTGCCTAGATCTCAGTGGGGCAACAAACGAATGGTCCAACTTTGATGAAAAACGTACAGGAGAACCTCTAAGCAATATGGCTGTCTAAATATGTAAACCACATTGTCGTAATTTGTCGTATTGGAGACTGTTTCTCAGAATGTTTGATGTGAGGCCTTTTCCACCCTTTCTCTGCATTTCAATTGATCTCTTCCCTTTACCCAACTAGCTTTATATACTTCCAATTCTTGAGAGAGATCGTTTTAGCATCTTTTTGTAAACCAGATATTAAACATGAATACAGATCATGGTGGTGGACTTGATTCTCTATAGATATCACATGCATATACTAATCATACACTATTGTTTACACAACTGTGTATTTTAAACTCCTCCATGGATCATGATATATATAAGAGGAGTTATCTGCACAACTGTACAAGTCTTCAAATCTTAGAATACAATATACCACATAATATCGCCCACTAATTAATTCACAGCTCTTCCAGTCCCAAGTAGCTAGAGGTTTTTGATGGTGAAGGCAAGCAGGATATATACTTCCATGCACCTTGAATCCACAACTTCTTTTCTAGACTAAGAAGATCAGTTCTTGTTTACTTGGTTAAATGCTACTTACTGATAAAAAAAAAAGGTTCTGTGATCTTCTGTTTTTGGGTTGTGGAGTTACATGATCATTATCTAATTGGGCTTGGGAAATGGATTAATCGATATTTCCCACTCAAATGGCAACTCCTAAAATTGAATCAAGCTGTCTAAACTCCAAAGTCTTGTGTGGTTGAGATTCCAAACTCCAAAGTCTTGAATTAGCTGTTGTCAGATTGGAAGAAGTGAAACTAGCTAGGAAATTAAGCCAAGCAACAGGTACACAGATTAATGTTAGCAAGTCATGACATATGTCAAAATTCTAACAACCAAATTAAGAATAAACTAACATCGATCTGTTTGGCCTCTAAACAACCACAACTTCTTTTTTCATGGTTAGGTGAATCCTGTTTGCTCACAAGTCAAAATAAGGGTCAGTTTGTAATTCTAACTTGGAGCTCTCATCAATATTGATCATGATCTCAAGTTCTCTCACGTGTCTGTGAGTGTGAAGCTGTGAGCCCACTTCTTTAATGGTGATATTAATGATGCTGTAAATTGTTTCCTTCCGAAAGGTATGATAAAAAAAAGTGAGTGTTGAAGAACATATATACTTCCATTTTTTACAGATATTCAAAACTTTTGGGTTGATTTTTTACCATGAAAAATGATCATTATTGTCAGTACGGATTGTTTGCAAGTCACTACTCTCGGCCTTGGTCTACCCTTTGTCAAATCTCAGCACGATATTTATCGTCTTGAAAAGATAAAAGAATAGTCATATAAACACAAGTGATGACGAAGTTTTGCTATATATATATATAAATATAAAATATGTTGTAATGTCGTGGTTCACATCAGCCTAAACGGCGTTGATTTCGGCATTCCTTCCATTCGTTTTTGTTTTTCTATTGATACTCAAAGGATAGAGTGGTGATCTGGAGGAGAAGACGAGATTCAAATTTCAAGGTAACACATGCTTGTTTGGGAGTATTCTATTCTCACAAATAACCATGAAGAAGCTAATATTCTTCGGACTACTAGGCCGAGAGAGATGGAGGGAAAAAAAGAGTTCAAATCACATAAAAACTCTTGCTAATATGCATGATATAGGCAGGAAGACGGGGTAGTTATTAATAGACAGTACTCTAATATAGATATGAAATTCTCATTCTATTATATATAAGATGCTATGTCATATAATAATCTTTTTTAAAGCTCTAAAAATATGAACTTACGTCTTTCTTCTTCTTTTTTTATTTATACCTTTTTGTGTAAGTAATTAATTTTATTAACACAAACAGTTCTATAAAGGAAATGCAAACCAAAAACACAGCTATTACAACATGAATACCAAGCAATTATATAAAGCACAAGCACATGATCATAGCAAACAACCATAATTACTAAAATTTTAAAACTTTAGAGTAGACTGATGTTTATTTACAACCCACCCTAGCTAGATCGATTTCGTCAAACTCATGTTTGACTCAATTCATTTATTAAATGAGTTGTTCACACTACAAGAGAACCCACATTTTGGGAAGAGAAATTTGATCATCCCAAAAACTAGTGGGTTTTTCGTCCCAAAAGAATTTTGGGGACAAAAAATATGATTTTGTGCCAAAAAGTATATTTTGCAATGAAATTTGTTTGACCCATTCGAAGTCCGTTCAAACAGGTAATATATTTCAGGATGAAATTACTTCACCCCTAAATACCGTTCCAATGTACGTCTAGCTTGCATTTGAACTTAGAAACGTGTTCAAACGATTATGATATGAGGTTGGTATTTGAACAACAAATCTCACATTCGAATGGATTGACAATCGTTAAAAGGAATGATAGGGCATTCGAATACTGAATGCATGCTTATTCGAATAAGAGTGATATGCATTCGAATGTTGAGACCATATATGGTTTGAACGTATTTTGTAACTATTCAAATATAATATGGTCATGCCATTTCAGTTCGAATTGGAACGATATGCGTTAAAATAAAAATGATAGGCGTTCGAATGTCCATTCAAATAAGAGTAATATGGGTTCAAATGTTGAGACTATATATGGTTTGAACGTATTATGTAACCATTCGAACATAATATGGTCATCATATTTTGCTTTGAATAGGAGTGATATAAGTTCGAGTGGTGAGACTACATTTTGTTTGAACATCCTATTTTTACTCTATATATTGTTCGAATAAGAATCAGCCTGTTCGAACCATAGAATAGAGTATGTAATCGAACACATGAAATGGTGTTCGAAAGATTGGAAGCAAATATGAAATTCAAATATAATAAATATTAAATAACTCAAAAACTTTTGAAATTGTCATCAAACTACAATCAATCTCTATGAAGGCCTTGATACAAAATATTAAAAAACAAATATTAGAAAATATTTCTAAAATGGTAGAGGCATAAATTGTTGGGACATCATCATCTGCATCTCTTGAAACACTTCTTGGCACTAAATTGCTAACTCCCTTGGCATATTCTCTTGTTGTTGCTGTCTTAATTGCATCTCTATGACAGATCTTTAAATTTGATCTATTTATTTTATTGACATGACTTCATATAATATGCACCTGTAGAAAGAAGCTTCATCCTCCATCCACTTATTTTAGTATGCATTTTTGGTCACCATTTCCTCCAAGTGCTCATATTTGAGTCTACCCAACATAATAGGGCCCCCATATATTTGAAAGGAAAGGATCCCTTCATAAATCCTATTCTCCGTATAATCTCCCTCTTGTGAGCCAAAGAAATATGATGAGAAAAGAACATGGCAGTTTTTTCTTTATTAATGCTTTGTCCTGACCATCTCTCATATTGATTCAAAACCACTAAAAGGTTCCGAATGGATCTCGTACTACCATAAGTGAAAATTACCACATCATCAGTATACAATAAGTGAGAAATAATAGTCGTACCTCTGGCTTGTGAAAATTGACCAAACCTTTTATCCCCCACACTTTGCTTGATCAATCTAGAAAGCACCTCTCGTAAGATGATAAACAAATAAGGAGAGAGAGAATCCCCTTGACGCAATCCCAGATCACCTTGAAAAAAACCCTTTGTTGTCCCATTCATCATTATTAAATACCAAGGAGTTGAGATACAAACTTGGATTAGAGCACAAAATTGGGGAGAGAATCCAAAACATTGAAGAACCTCCAGCAAAAAATTCCAATCAATCCAGTCATATGCTTTAGCCATGTCAACTTTGAGCATAATATTCCTACCATGAGATTTTTTATTAATGGAATGCACCATTTCTTGAGTGAGGCTAATGTTTTCAAAGATGCTCCTACCTGAAATAAAAGCACCTTGCTCCAAAGAAATCATCCTTGGAAGGTAACCTGTCAAACAGTTAACAATAATTTTTGAGCATATTTTATAGAAAACAGAACAAAGGCTAATAGGCCTGAACTTGTCAAAACTCGTTAGTGTATCAACCTTCGGGATTAAAACAAGAAAAGAAGCCATAACAAATCTCAGGAGATGTTTGAAGCTAAAAAATTCTAAGATAGCTTCGAAGACATCAAACTTCACCACCACCTAGCAACTCTTGAAAAATCCTGAACCAAAAGCATCAGGCCCCGTAGCACTATTAGATGGAATAGAAGAGACTGCATCCTAAATTTCCTCCATAGATGGAACTGAACAAGGACAACCACAGTCTTCCTTCAAAATTACCGGCAATATCAAATGAGATAAATTCGGTAGCTCTCTGGGAGGATCCCCTTGAAGGAACCTAGCAGAAAACTCTACTGCACCTTGATGTATCAACTTTGGCAATTCAAAAGCAGTCCTGCTAGAAGACCTCATTTCCATAACACATTTACGCCTTTTGTTTGCTAAACATGCATGGAAAAATTTGGAGTTACGATCCCCATCCACTTGCCATTTGAGCTTAGCCATTTGGGCTAGTCTCATATCTTCTCTTCGTCTCCAGGAAGCCAATTGAGTTGAGGAATTTGAAAGCTCCCGAGCCACCTCCTCATCCCAGCCTAATTGTAGTCTATTTTCCATTGTCTCAACCTGTATTTCAAGTATGTCAATCTTCTCATTAGCTCTTCCAAACACTATCTTGTTCCACTCTTGGAGAGCCACCTCTTAAGTTTGGCAATCAGTTTATACATTCCTTTTCCCATCACAGCTTCATACCAAACCACCCAAATAAAATCCATAAAATCTGGGTGATCAACCCACATTTGTTGAAAGCGAAATGGCGCCGGACCATAACTAAAAAGATTAGAATTGAACTCAAGTAGCAATAGAGAATGATCTGATGTAGTCCTCGGAAGAATCGAGCACACTGCATTAGGACATGAAGACAACAGGGGAGCATTAAGCAATGCTCGATTCAGTTTCCCCATGATCTCGCTAGACCAGCTTGCCCATTGCACCAAGTGAAGTTGCTGCCCTTGAACTTCATCTCAATCAATCCCTCCTTATGAATCCAATTATTGAAATCAGCCATTGTAGCTCTTGGTCTTGGTCTTTTACCTCGTCTTTTAGAATTATATCGATGACATTAAAATCCCCCACAAATAAACAAGGTCCAGTGCCCAACCCTTGTAGACTAAGATCATCCCATAGTGCTTTTCGATCATACATATTACATTTAGCATAGATAAAAGTACACAAAAACTGAGATGAGCCCTCACCTATACGTAGCATCAGAAACTGTATGCCCTTACGAACAACCTGAACCGCAGTATCCTTCTTCCAAAAAAACCCAGATTTTACCACCATTAGATTCATTAGTAACGACATAATCCATATTCAAAGAACACCTCAATCCTTGTGCTCGATCAAAACTCTGGAATGGTTCAAACAATGCAACAATTTTTGGTTTAAACTTGGCAATCAACTTCTTTAAACGGCCCCTTGAAGTTCCAATACCCTGATATTCCAAGTAAAAATAGAACCAATCATTGAGTCAAGAACGAGGATCGAGCGAGAACCCGAGTGGAGTTTCTACTTTTCACAAACTGTCTTTTATTGTATTTTTTTTTTCTGTAACATGCCTTCCGTCTCCGTGTGATAATCTTTATCTTGTGGAATGACCTCCAGGTTTGTTTCATGTTCTGGGTCCAAGGAACATTCGTGTTCTAGGTTCGAGGAACATTCATCTTCCAAAACAAATTCATCCGCGTTCCTCCTTTCACTATTCACCCGTCTGTCAATCTCTGCTTGATTCTCAAATTGATTATCAACCAGAATTAAAGAATTTTCTTTAGCAAATTTAGATTGATCCACAGTTACCATCATGCTACACTCTGCCATTCTGAACATAGAATCCACATTTTCCTCAGCTCCATTCTCTCCTACTGGAATTTTTGCTAGAACAGGGGATGAAGACAACCTATCTCAATCAACTGCTTCTCTATTTCTGCTTGATCAACTGCAGTTTCCGCACGTTTAACTTTTTTTTTCCATCCGATTCATTATCATTCGGTTCATCATTCTTCCCGTCGTCACTATCTGTTATATTCGCTTACTCTGTTTATTCCTCATTTTGTCCTTCTCGTTGCACTTTCTTTCGAACCCAAATTTTCTCACCATGCCTCTGATTTTTTCCAGTCCGACAAGTATTAGAGTTGTGCCCCTGCATCCTACATTTGCTGCAAAATGCAGGGAGAGTCTCATACACTATCTCTTGTTTCTGACTAGTTACTAAACCTGGCGCAAAGAAGCAAAAAAGGAAAGGCAGGGCAAAGGGTAAAAGGGGAAGGTAGAAGCAAATGTGATAGAGAGGCTACCCCCATGGTGGTGGGATATTTGTTGAAGGAAAAAGATGGTGTCGAGTTTATGACAATCAGCGAGAGGAACTAACGACATGGATGATGCTCTCGTTGTTAGAGATATTGATTTGATTATTATTTAAATAAAAAGATTTGAGTTTCATAATATGAACAGACTTTATCCTATCGGGAGATTTGATTTTCATAACGATAAGATAAACTTTATCCAATATTTTATTTTCATGTAATTTTCCTTCTAGTAGGAGCCTATACTTTGTATTCAATTCTTTAATCACAATAATTAGAGGTGTAAATTTAAACCGGCAAATCGGTCTGGTTCGATTTTGAATTGGTCTGGTTCGAGACCGGTTTTTATATTTCATAAACCAGTCGGAGCCAATTTGATTCCGATTCTGAGATTTTTCGGACCGGACCGAACCGGACCGGATGATAATACATATATAAAAAATAATATTTTATATATAAGTTTTATATAAAATTAAAATTATACAAAATATTTTATAGATATTAATATAATTATTTATCATATATGAAATAATTTTATATTATAATTTATAAATTATAGCATAAAATGTTAATCTTAAATATGAACATTTGTAATTTATTTGATCATATGCTAGTAATATAATTATATATAAGATAATGTTATTATAAAACAAAAGTTTAATCTCAAAAATGAAAATATAATTGATCATGTATTATATAGCTATACTAATATATAGTTTATAACTAATACAAATATATACTAATAGTCTAATATTAATACTATTAGTCTAATATTATACTAATGTCAAATTTACATTTTAAAAAAATAGAAAAACCGGACCGGAAACCAATAAAACCGAAAGTACCGGTTTAAGAGAGTAATCGGTGCGTAATCGGTTTTGAAAATATAAAACCGGTCATACTGGTTCGGTCGAAAATTTTGTTTAAAACCGAACCGAACCGGTTACACCCCTAACAATAACAAATATATAGTTCTCAAAGTTCTATAAATAGGGACCTATATATGCTTTGTATTCAATTCATTGACATGAATAAAAAAAAAAATGTAGTCTCCAAAGGTTCTCTCTTTCTCCCACATATCTTTTCCATCTCGATTTATATTATAATTAATCTCTATCTCTAGCTTGCATGCTTCGCCGAGGGTTAGGGGTATCTCGGTTCATGCAATGGAGGGAAAATAATTTTAGATCGACTCTAATGTGGTTCAAACACAAACTATTTAATTAAAGTTAAAAAAAAAAAAAAAAACTCAAATTACAAAAGAAGATTATTGACAAAAAAATCTAGATTATATTAATTAAACAATCTCTAAATCGAACGTAGAGATGAGTATAAGTACCGGACCTAAAAAGCATATGATATTGCTAGCATGCATGCATATGTCACATACATAGGAAAATCAACATGATAAAGAGTAGCCTATGAAAATCACAAAGTAATAAAGAATAACTTCAAGGACAAACCCATAAATCATGAGACCCACATTGTAAAGAAAAAAAAGAAACGAAATGAAAAATTGACAATAATTAATAATTGTATATGATGAATAGATCCAAAACAGGAAAGAGAGTGGTCCTATACGACAAACACATGGAATATGGATGGAATAATATAGCTCAAAGCATTTGACAACTTTGCAAGTGAGCCATACAGAGACATGTTGACCGGATAATACCCACCTCATGCAAATAAAAATAAAAAAACCAAAACCCAAAACTCAATACACAAATCCAAACCCCAAAGATCGATAGAGATCATGACTAGAGGAAGAGAGAGAGAGAGAGAGAGAGACACACACACAGATGAACCGATTAGCTAGCAATATTTCCATTTCCCGGAGAATCTAGAGCGCATCAGGCGCTGACCGCAGCTTCGGAAACTATATATATTTAACCAAAAAACACAAGATTATTAGCATTGTCTACTCATCTTGTTCTTGCTTGTAATCGGCATATATATAAACAACTCAAGGGAATAATAAATAAACAATGAGCAAATTAAGGCGTGGGGTTGCGAGCAATATTATATATATATATATTTATATATATATATATATTACAATAAACAGAAGGATGCAGCATATGATACGGAGAGGTGAGAGATCAAAATAATAAGAACAAAGGAAGCGAACAAAGAAAGAGACTAAAACCCAGACAAGATCACGTCCGGTCCATGCGACTGATCACGTGATGGGAACCATGTTGACGCCGGGGAATATGGTGATGATCTTTCAATTCAATTCATTGAGAATCGAGGGTTTCCACGCACGTACGTGGGGCTCGACACATGGGTTAGTAAGTAGAGACGAATCAGGAATAATTGGACACTGCTGTGGAGGGAGGGAATATTGGGGAGTAGGAAGACAACATATATAGGTTGTAGACAAACACTAGCTGTTGAAAACTTAACCCTCTCTTTTGAAAGAAATTTATGAGCTTAATTATCTCATAAAATCGGTTCTATAAGAGAATATTGTTCATTTATTATAAACGTGCCTAGCGAATACCTTATCCATAGGCAATATGAGATTATTTCTCAAAGAGAAATTGTATTTACAGTCCTAAATGGGGGACTGCAGTCTCATTGATGAATGAGAATAAAAAGAAAAAAAAAATATCATTTTAAAAAGATATTATTGTAATTTTAATTTTTTTTAAATGTAACTATAAGAGCTTGCATGAACAGTCCTCATTTGGGGATTGTATGTAGACGATTATGTTTGGATGTTTCATCTTATTCAAAATTTTCATCTCATCTCATCTTATCATTACAACTTTTCAAATTCCTATATAAAATATAATAAACAATTCAACTTTTTCAAATCCCAATACAACTTTTTCAAATTCCAATTTAACTTTTTCAAATTTTCAAACTAAAAAATAATATTTTAAACTTTAAAACAAAACACAAAATTCTCATCTCATCTCCCAAACATAATCTTTTTCTCAACACCCTTCCTCATATACAGACCAATATTTTTCTTGATCCTTGTCATACGATAAGTAATGTGGGCCCCATTGATCCAACATTTATAAGAAAATTTATTTTTTAAATGAAATACGCAAGATGTACGATAGGTTTGGGGCAAAGACAAGATACTAAATTTTCATCTTATCTCATCATTATAATTTTTTCAAATTCTCACACAAAATTATATAATAAATAATTTAACTTTTTTAAATCTCAATTCAACTTTTTCAAATTACAAAATAATAATAATATTAAAAAATAATATTTTAAACTCTCATTTAAAATTAAAATTCTCATCTTATTCTCCAAACCTGCAGCGTTTGATAAAATTTTTAGCTAATTTCTTCTCGCTTTTATGTATTAAAGCGCGTGAGACATATAGGGTTATCTAAAACAATGAAATGGGAAAATGTCAGAGAGGGGTTGCATGTGGGTCTCAGACTCTCATGTCTTCGACCGTGGTGTCGACGGGCATCTATATCTCAAGCGGGTCTAGAAAATGCATCTCTGCATTCTCCATATTCCTTCGTTTCCTTTCATTTCCTGATCTCCCTTAGCTCATTATAAAATATCTCTCTCGTTTGGGCTCGCACGTTTACAGCTCGATATTTATTGGCAAGTCAAGACTTTCTGCATCCTCTGACCTGCTCATGTAATAATATTAAAAGAATAGGAACAGAAAATATAAGAGCAAATAGCCTAGAGCTAGCAAACGTCGGTTTGCTAGAGAATTAGGGGTTTGACTGAAAACCAAGATTCCTATTTATATTAATTTAGAAATGATATTTATACTTTTAAAACTTTAAAAGTGTGTAAATTTTATGTTAAATATAAAATTCACATAAAAAATATTATTTTAATAAAAACTCAAACATTTTTTAAAAAGAATATAGGAGACTTGCCTCTAGCTAAAAACTGCATCTAATATTTTTGTTTTAAAACAATAATTTAGGTCTAGTTTGGATGGTGAAAATATCTCAATTATCTCATTTTAATCATTACAACTTTATCAAATTTCTAAATAAAATATAATAAACATTAATTCAACTTTTTAAAATTACAAAAATTCACTACAAGAAAATTACTTATTTGCGACCAGTTAATTCTAGTAAAATGACTATTTGTAACTAAAATTAGTTGTAAATAATATTTTGATTGCAATAATTGATCACAAAAATCTATTTTTCTTGTAGTGAATAAAAATAATATTATAATAATATTTTATTTAACTTCTATCTCATTTCACTATCCAAACAGACCTAGTCACTCGAGCAAAAAATAATTTATATAATTTTGTTTAATGGGAAATAAAGAGGGAGATCAGGGTATATAATTATAGTAAATTCAAGATTTCACATCAGTGTGCGAAATAATGTTTCTTAAGCTCAAAAAAACTCCCACCATATCATCACGAGGCGCTAAACTTTAAACATAAATAATACGATTAAGACTAATTATATGGCTTTCATGGCATTTAATTAGTTTCATTCATGCAGCTAGGTCAAGCTAGCTAGCAAGAAACGAAATCCATGACTATATAGGGCAGCTTTGAACAGGGATATTTTGGCTGCCTGCAGTCAATCCTCGTGAATGAAAATAAATGGGAATATTCGATTTATAATAATTAAAAGCTTAATTTCAAGAAATAAATCATAAAATAGAGAAAGGAACAAAAAAAAAAGAGAGGAATTTAAATGGGTCGCGATCCATCAACGTAGAGAGAGAGAGAGAGAGAGTCCATTATTCCATATAACTGTAGCCATTTTTTTCTCGAGTCCCAATTAGCATTACCCGCAGAAACCACCATTATATTGTTTGCATTCTTCTATTACAAAGATAGGCAAGGAAAGAAACGGAAATCTCTCTCTCTCTCTCTCTCTCTCTCTCTCTCTCTCTGTGGAAAGGTCTTTGATTCCTCTGCACCCATCAATGCACAGCTTCCCCTTTTCACTAACTTCTAACTTTTCCCTTCAGAC
>QEOT01000783.1:42242-66013 GCA_003123785.1 Pterocarya stenoptera | reverse complement strand
AATTTCAAAGATATCTTGGCCGACAATTATTTTGATCGTTCCAACTTCTCTCTCCTGTGATCAGTAGCAATGGTACTACTACTGCAACCTGTGGAATAGTTCATGCTTCATTTATGGAATTGAATAATAGGGTCATGAAAAATTAAATGCACCTTTGAAAAATGTCCATTGCATTAAAACAAGTACGGCAATGATCTTTTCTTGGGGTTGAATATGTAAGCCAAACTGGAATGAGTTTTAATCCGATTGAAACACACCCAATTATGATGTAATCGTGATGCAATTAATTCAAGTCGAGAGCTTTTTATCACGGAGGTATATATTATTTTTGTTTCTAATTAAAGTCTGGAGTTGGGTGAATTATGTTACGAGGCTTGCTAGGTATAAACGGTTTGTCACACTAAATCTCGTACGGCCAACACTTACATAGTTTTTTTTTTATTAAAAAACAAAAATAGAAGAAATTTTTTTTTGAGAGAAGAAGATCGAAGATTCTCTATCTTACAAAAATTATTTTTATCTTCAATTTGGTATTTTTTTATTAAATGGATGCCTTACATTTAATATTAGTGCGCGGTTTGGTGCCCGGAATTGCTATAAGAAGACTTTTCCTTATATTATATGCTCAATGTTCATTAGAACTTAAAGAGCTTCAATTTCCCGACCTTTAATATCCACCAAATATTCGGCAGAATATATTACTTATCTAGGCAGATTAATGAGTTCCGACTCTATCTAATGTTAAGAATATAATACAAATAATTAAATCTATATCTTTCTATCCGTTTAAACTTTTTGGACAAGTGATGATGATTTCACATGATATAAGAGCATGAGTCCTGAGTTTGAACCTTGACTCTATGCTTTATCCCATTTAATTAAATATTTTACTTGTTGGATACACTCATTAAGGGAAAGTTGGATTCACATGATATGAAGGAGAGTGTCAATAATATAATATAAATAATTAAATTTTCCTATTCCCATGCATCAACTTAAATGTATGTTTTAGACAAGTGATGATTTCATAACTAAATGCAACCTAGCTATCAATCTATACACATGCATTACGTTTAGGATGAAAATAACAAAATACATATAACGATTTGGATTCTTATCGTTTGATCTGAAACTCTCGGGTGTGATTAATGCTCTATGAAGTATTTATTGAACAATTAGTACTTCTCACATACAAGTACAATATGGGTCGTTTGGATACAAGAAGTATTTCAATATCTCATATCATTTCATTTTATTTTATTATTATAATTTTTTTTAAATTTCTATATAAAATATAATAAACAATTCCACTTTTTCAAATTATAAAATAATAATATTAAAAAATAATATTGTAATAATATTTATTCAACTTTTATCTCAACTCACTATCTAAACGGTACTTAAATATTATAACATATATTTTATGTGCATATATACCTGTCTCACATTTTATGTCACGTACAGAATTCGGATAGGAACGGTAGAAAAGCGTAATCCTCTTGATGTAAATCACATTGACAGGCAATCATATTATACAACCCTTTTAAAAGCTGTTTGAATCATGGAAAGATGATCAAATGATTTAGTTTTTGTATCATATGATTATTAAATACATCATATATGTGTAGAGATATATACATCATGGTGACATTGGAAAACAAAATACCTTTATTGAAGTATTGTATAGATCGATCATGGTCTCATGAGGACCACAACCACGATGCATGAGCTATATAGCTAGCTAGGCATTGTGATCATCATCATCGCACGGCCCACAAAACAATCCTTACAGCTTTAATTCTGAAAAGAAATCAGTGCAATTTTGGTGGTTTGACAATTGTACTAAACTGATGCCTGCAGAGACTATTTCAAAGATGATCTTCGAAGAAAAAACTGTAGGCACAGCCACTGAGGGATCTTTCCTGGGGTTCATCATGACTAGTTGTCCTTTGTGAAGAATACGTACGATTTAGAGAACAGAGGATCTGTTTGTGGGAGCACCGGCCAGCTGCACAAACATCCCAAATTACCAATTCTGAAAATCTTTTGGGTGCATTCATCTAAGTTTCTTACTGTTCATCATTACGCACGCATGTGTATGTAATAAATCCATTTGTACATGTTCTTTTCTGAAAGAAGATTCTGGCACTGAAGTATGTCTTCTCACTATTCGATTTGTCCCAGATCTTTTACTACTACACGTGCTTGGTCCCTTGATCTTTTTCACTTTTTCTCTATGTCAGGGTTTTCTGTTTTTGTCAGGATATTATAATTTAATTTAGGGTTTTTATCAATAACGTCCTGTCCCCATTTTTCTTTAGCAGAATATTGCCATGCATGATCTTGAGAGCCATGATTAATTTTTATGTTTTGTGACGTTTGAATATTGTCGATAGAAATTAGAAAGTAATATTTTGAGAATATATAGATATTCTCTTTCTGTTTTTCTTTCTGGTGCCAATCAGATTAATGTATCTTGATTACTTTTGTCTCTTGGGACAAAGAATTAGGTTAATTTGTTCTACTAATAAAATATGTCACTATGACTAACCACTCTCATACAAGCTACATGCTCCTTAAACGCTTTAAGTTGTAAACCCTTAGTGAGCGGACCTGCAACTATGAGATTTGTACTAAGGTACTCAATTGAAACATGATTCTAAATTCCTTTTTTTACGACAAGAAACTTTATGTCAATGTTTTTAGACCTTAACGAATTCGATCTTGCGTTCTTAGAATATAACTCAGCAGCCTTATTATCACAATAAACCTTTAATAGATTCTCAATACTATCCACGACTTGAAGACCAGTGATAAAATTCCACAATTATATTGCTTGATTGGATGCCTTATAGCAAGTAATAAGCTTTGCTTCCATGGTAGAAGAAGCTATAAGCATTTGTTTGTCACTTTTCCTTTACATAGCTCCTCAAGCCAACATGAAAACATAACCTGAAGTGGATCTCTTACTATCGAGATAATCAACAAAATTGGAATCTGAGAACCCAATGATCTCTAGATGTTCTGAACTTCGATACGTGAGCATATAATCTTCTGTTCTTTGTAAGTACTGCATTACCCTTTTAGCAGCATTCCAATGATCCATGCTTGGATTACTCAAATATCTGCCAAAAATTCCAACTGCATATGCAACATTTGGGCGCGAGCAAATTTGATCATACATGAAGCTCCCTACAGTTGATGTATAAAGGAAGTCCTCCATTTGTTTCTTTTCAATATTATTCTTTGGGAAGTGGAACAAATTTAATCTGTCACCTTTTGCAATGGGCGCATCCCCAAATGAACAATTTTTCATGCCAAACCTATTGAGTATTTTCTCGATATATGCCCTCTGTGATAAGGCAACTGTACCACGTGATCTATCACGATGAATCTGTATGCCTATCACAAAAGATGTCTCACCAAGATATTTCATTTCAAGTGTTTCAAAAGAAATTTCTTGGTTTTATGTAACAGGCCCCATGTCACTACTTGCTATTAGAATGTCATCAACATATAACACCAAAAATATAAATTTTCTCCCACTGATCTTATAATAAATACATTGATCGACAATAGCCTCCTTAAAACCAAAAGAGAAAACTACTTGATCAAACTTTTGATATCATTGACGGGATGCTTGCTTTAAACCATTGATAGATTTATTTAATTTGCCAACCAAATGACTCGATTCATCAGACTCAAAGCCCCCTGGTTGCATCATATATATTGTTTCCTCAATGTCACCATTGAGAAATGCAGCCTTTACATCCACCTGATGAAGTTCTAAATCAAATGAGCTACAAGTGCCATAATGATCTTCAAAGAGTCTTTCGATGAAACTGGAGAGAAAGTCTCTTTATAGTCAATTCCTTCCTTTTGAGTAAAGTCTTTTGGAACTAGACATACTTTATACCTCTCAAAATTTCCTTGAGAATCTTGTTGGTCTTGAAAACCCATTTACAGCCAATTGGTTTAGTACCGTTAGGCAATTCGACAAGGTCCCAAACGTTATTGTCCTTTATAGACTTTAACTCATCTAGCATTGCACCCTTATACTTTTGGGAGTTAGCGCTTTGATTAGCTTGATTGAAAGAGATTGATCATCTTCCAACCCTAAATCAAATTCATGCTCTTGTAGATAAAACAATATAATCATCTGGAATTACTGATCTTCTCTCCCTATTTGATCTCCTTAATGTCACTTCTTGTTGAGGCTGTTCAGGTTCTTCCTTATTAGTCAGAGGCAACTCATAATGTTTGATGATAAGCTTTCTCATAAGTTTGTTTAGAGGTATTTCAGTTTGTTCATCTTCAAATAGGATATCTCTGGGTTGTACTCCCACTATCCTGAATATCCTCAATGAATTTGGCATTTTCCATCTCGATAATGGTATTACTTGAAGGGCAATAAAACTTGAAACCCATCGATATCTCTAAGTATCCAATAAAGTAGCAGCTAACTGTTATTGAGCCTAGTTTCCTTTCATTAGGCTTATAGGGCCCAGCCTCAGCTAGACAACCCCAAACGTGTAAATGCCTAATACTAGGACTCTTTTCAGTCCATAACTCATATGGAGTTTTAGCTACTACTTTACTAGGTACTCGATTGAGAATGTAAATTGCGATTTTTATGGCCTCTCCCCCATAGTGACTCTAGCAAAGAAGAATGAGATATCAGACTTCTAACCATATCTTTTAGGGTTTGATTTTGTCTCTCAGCTACACCGTTTTAACGTGGAGTCCTTGACATGGTATATTGACGAATAATGCCACGATTTTCTAAGCACCTCGCAAAAGGCCCAGGACGTTGTTCACATGATCTGTCATCCTTATCATAGTATTCACTACCATGGTTAGATCTTACGGCCTTAGTTATCTTATCAAGCTGATTTTCAACTTCAACTTTGTAAGCCTTAAAAGCGTCCAATGCATACGAGTTTTCATGTATCAAATATAGATATCAATAACGAGAATAATCATCTCGTCCAAAAAATCATCTCTTACTTGTAAGGTTTCGTTTGTCCTTAAGTAAGAGGCATCCAAGTCCAAAAAATAAAGATTATCAATCAAAGAGCCAATACCAACAACATTTGAATCTTGAAAAAGACTGGATTTCTCATTTCTAATTGAAAAAGAATAACCAAATTTGTCTAAACAAGAAACATAATTAAATTCTATCTAAATGACGGTACATAAAAAGTCCCATCAAATGCAAATAAAAACCAGACTCTAATTTTATTATGTAGACTCCAGTTACCTCAACACTAACTTTATTGCTATCTTCTAAGTAAATAAAATTTTCAGCATCACTTGGTTTTTGGCACTTTAGGTAACCTTACATAGTAACACTTATGTGAATAGTAGCTTTCGAATCTATCCATCAAGTGTTAGTTGGCACAATAGCCAAATTAATTTGAGCACAAACAAGGATAGAAAAATCACCTTTATTTGCAAGCCACTTCTCATACTGGAAATAATTGTTCTTCACATAACCATCCCTTTTGCAAAAGTAACAGGTAGAGACCTTATCCTATTCATGTTGCACATTTGCCTATGAAGTTCTAGCTTCCTTAGTTGCCTTAGCTTTGTCATTCCACTTCTTTTCTTAGTGCCCGAATTTCCATGAGGAAAAATTGCCATGTGAGCAACTTCTATCATTTCTTGTTTCAATCTCTCTTCCTCTTGCACACAACAAGCAATAAGCTCATTAAAAGCCCATTTCTCATTTTAAGTATTATAATTAATTTTGAAAGAACCAAATTGTACAGAAAGAGAAATCAGAATGAGATGTATTAGAATTTCATCAGAAAGTTCTAACTTTAGTGCTCTCAATCTAATAACAAGATTGGACATTTCCATAATATACTCCCTTATGCTCCATTTGTCATTATACTGCATTGAAACAAGTTTTCAAAGTAGCGTACTTGTCTCTACCTTTTCTGACACAACAAATCGGTTTGCTATTTGGCTCAAGTACTTCTTAGCATTTTCCTCTTCAGGCATTGCACCTCAAATAGAATCAGGAGTAGAATGCTTCATTATCATAAGCCACATGAGATTAGAGTGATCCCATTTTCTATAAGTTGTCCTTTGATCAGCAGAATTCTAATCATTAGGCTTGGAAGACTCATTAACCTAAAGCGTATAGTCTAGACCTACACACCCAAGAATAATGGTAACATGCTCGTTTCATTTTGTAAAATTTGAACCATTAAGGATAGAAATGTTATTCAAATTGGCAGATGTCGAAAATATATACACTATAAGGAAACAAAAGAAACTCGCAATAAATAAATATCCCATCAATCTTGAAGTATTAAAAAACAAACCATAACTTTCGTCATGCAAACTTTAGTCCAATTAAATAACAAAATCAATAAGACTATATGACAAAATTAAACCCAAAAATTTTGATGGTTTTTATAAAAGTGGGCTCGTATGAGATACTTAGTGCATTATTGTAGTCAAGTCTTTGGACAGTAATTACAACATGCAAGTCGTCATCTCCCAAGCAAAAACTGGGCATGGCCAAACATTAGCCTTCCTTTGGGCTGACTATTGAATGCATAGGTTAATCTTAAAAATTATAGAACTCACATATAACCACCTTAAACCATGTATGACCTAGCCAAATAACAACATTTGTTTAGTCCGATTGTCATTTGCATGGATATAGATGTAACATAATGCAATTCATTAAAATTTTACATTTTAGGTCAATGAAAAAATCTCCATGGTAGAGGTGACTTAGGCGATGTCTCACTTTTTAATTTCTCTATGCCAAATGTATGAATTACCATTGAATATCTCAAAGAAAAAAATTATGCAAACAAATAAGACAATATTAGACAATATGGGTAAGGGTCAATCCCATGGGTATGTGCTTGTGATACAATTTGGCCCGCAAGTAATAAACATAATGGTCTTATAACTGGGACCCAACTCATGGGCTAGACCAATACATATAAACCCAATGCTTACTTAACCCAATTCACTTTATATTTCTTAAGGATTGGATCAAGGAATTGGACTAACTAAAGCAAGCTCAAGGCTGGTTTTAAGACCCAAGTCCAATTCATACAATAAACCCTACCTGAATTTTATAACACCATGACTTTAGTTACTGTAGTAGGAAGAAGCCATTAGCACCAACACTATTATGGCCACCAGACCGGCCGATCAAACTGTGATACTCAGTATTTATGTATATTTTGACTAAGTAATTATAGCATTTCTTAGGATTATGGGTTCTCTTGTTTTAAATTTTAGATTATTTATATGATATTATTTTACGACTTTTAATTGAAAATTTTAATCCAATGTGTTTTATTATTATTAATTATTGTTCATTATTTAAAATGCTCTTTATTTTAAATTAGTTTATTGTTGGATTTTATTATTTTATTTTACTTAGTCAGTGTATTTAAATTAGTTTTATTTAAATTGCTGTTTTAAAATTCTTTTCGTTGAATCAATTTTGTAACCCAAGTTGTGAGGATTGGACCTCATTTCTTTTCCTCACTTTTGCTTTTTGCTTTTTTCTTTTCTCCTCTTTTTCTTTTTCCTTCTTCCTTCTTTCTTTTTCTCCTTTCTTTCTTCTGCTTTTTCCTCCCACGCACGAAGCTACCATTCCCTCGCCCCGTCCATTTTCTCCATCTGCCCATAGCGCCGCGGTGCGCTGTCTGTGAGCGACACTGCCCCTCCCGTTCTCTTCCCCTCCAGCCGGCGTTCCTCTCCTTCCAATCTCAACCCCTCTCTTGCAGCCGTTAACCACCACGAAAGAATTCAAGCCACGTCCCCATTTCATTTCAGCGCCGCCGTTGGCCACCATCTTTTCACCACAGCACTAGCAGCCTACCAGCTACTTAACCCACCCTTCCTCAGCTCCGATCTGCCACCCTTGAAGCCCCTCCATCCCCATTTTCGATTTGGGTGTTTTAGCCTTCAATCGCTGCTCATGCCGCCACCCACAGCCAACCACCACCACCAGTAGCTTCACCAACACCACTAAGCCATTCTCTAGCCATCCAAAGTCTTAGTTTGTCCCCATTCGAAATTAGGATTTTTGAGTCCCATGACATTAGCTCAAATTGCACTGTTTTGTTGCTGTGCCACTGCTTCTAGCACCTCCGTGATCCTTCGACAAGTATATTATAGCGCTGTAAGTATTTTTTCAAAGAACTTTTAAAATTTAAATGTATTTTTGCGCTAACTTATATTTATTGTGAATTGGTTGGTTGTGTCGGACCAAGTCCGAGGTGTAAGGGAGTCGGTTGGATTGGAGGATAGAGTTGTCTGTGTGATTGGATTATGTTGGGATTTGTTGGTTGTTGAATATTTGTGTTGTGTCATATACAATGCATAATTACACGCATATTCATGTTTGTAACGAAAACTGAGTTTTGGCATAATTGCATATATGTTTATGTGTGTATTTGAAAACTGAGTTTTCATGTGCGAAATGATTTTTGGGTACGTGTGTATCACGACCCCAAGTCGAGAAGGAGTATTATCTCAGTGGAGCTTCTCTTGTCACTCAGGAGTGGAATATACTAAGTGACGTCCCCTGGGTTGTCACTGGGCGACAACGGGATCAGACGGGATGGTAACGCTCTCGTGTAGATTTTGTGGCCCCTTTTGCTGGCGGGAGTTAGAGGATGCTTGTCTATGAATGGCTGAGCGCGGAACTGGGTATCGCTCGTTATGAAGTCACTTGCACGGTCATACCCGTGGTGTGACGATGGGAGTCAAGGTGGGCGGATAGTCCCTATGGGAGATCATGGTGCATACGGTTAAAATGGATATTGGGTCATTTTTTGGAAAAATGGTGAATTTTGGATAAAAGGATTTTATGTGAACTATTTTTTGAGAAAATCGTGGATTATTGTTTTGGAAAAATGGCGGGAAATGTTTTAATGGAATGTTTTGAGTCAAAATGGGATTTTGGCGTGCGTTGAAAATATTCATTTTCGGAAAAAATGATGTTTTGGCTCTAATGCATATTCCATCATATGCACGCATATTTGTTGGTGGCATTAATGCATTTGTATCTTTTGGGTTGTTACTTGCTGAGATTTATATCTCATGTGGTATTCCTTACCTTGCGGTACTATTTTATGGTACCGTAGATTTTGATGCAGATGAGGATGTGGAGCTTGAGGGATCGACTCCACCGGAGGAGTGACATGTGGTCACTTGGGATTATGGGATTTGTTTCCCACTTGTTTATGTGTTTCGTTCTTTGTATTATAGCTTTTGGGATAACTGTATAACTCTTTTTAAACGTTTTATTTAAGTAAATCTGTCGTTAAAATTCTGGTACTTAGTTGATTGACTTTAATTTATCTGCTGCATTTTTGTTATACACTTTCTGCGTATATACACGCTGGGCATTTATCGTTGGGATGCGGGACCCATGTTCTCATCATCTCGACATCACGATCATGTATTTCCGTACATAGGAGTCAGGGCGTCATAGGTGGTATCAGAGCAGTTTGGCTTTGGGTAAAACCATATGTCCTGTAGGTGAAGTACTAGAAATTTTTAAAGCTGTAAATTGAAATTATTTAATTTAAAGTATGTTATCTTTTATTGGTTTTATTTATTTTATTGTATACTACTTTGTTTATTTATTTATTTTATTGTATGTTATTTTATTTTATCTTTTATATTTTATGGTAGGTTATTTGTTTGTTTTAATTATTTTATTGTGCACTACTTCATTTGTTTTATTTATTTTGTTGTATGTTATTTTATTTATGGAATTTTATATTTTGTTTTGTTTTTTTTTGTTTTATCCGGAGTTGAAAAGTGGGTTAAGGATTACGCTATGGTAGAAAGATGGTATGATCGTGAATGCCATTGTTAGGCATGACCATTTAGTGTAGTAGGCCTGAACTCTTAGCGATTGATTTATTTTTATTATCGAGGTTTGAAGGGAACGACATGGTCTAGGTGAACTCTATAGAGTAGGAACTCAAGTCGCAATTGAGGAGGGGAATAACTTTAAATCGCTTAGGATAATTGAGGTCTTAGGTTCTGTAGAATTTATGTAATGAGTCTATAGAGTAGGAGGTTGTAAGTTCAACGAACTTCAATGATAGATTTATGAAAAGTTCATCTAAGGTTTGAGGCCCTATAGTTTTTAGGGAATCAATTTATGGGATTTAAGGTGGTAGGTTCAACAAGCATTTGAGGGATTAATTAAATTAGAAGTTTTAGATTTTGCAGACTCAGATAAGCAATTTGGTATCATTTGGGGCTTAGAATCTACAAGGTTTTTTTTTTTAAGGTGATTTCTTTAGATTATTGAACAAGGTGCTTTCATTCAAGGTAGAAGTATATATGAAAATATAAGCCTAACTCAGGAAATGGTGCATTCGATAAATAAAAAGATACATGGTGGGAATGTGGTTTTGAAATTAGATATGACAAAAGCATATGATCGTGTTGATTAGGATGTTTTGTTGATGGTGCTTAGTGCTTTTGGTTTTTCTAACTCAGTTTGTGGATTGATTAAGGAATGCATAACTATGCCATGGTATTCTATACTAATGAATGGGACTACAAAAGGTTTTTTTCAGGGTGGTAGATGGTTGAGGTGAGGGGACCCATTATCCCCTTATTTGTTCATTATTTTGCAGGAACTTCCATCTCGGCTTATAAAGAAAAGTGTAGAAGAGAAGAGTTTTGGACAATTCACTCAAGCACGTGGTACAAATTTGATATCTCATTTAATGTATGCACATGATGTGGTTATTTTCACAAATGAAGGACGAAATTCCATTAGAAATATACTTCAAATTTTGGAGACATACGAGCATTGGACAGGGCAGTTAGTTAACAAAGAAAAAACTTCTATATTTTTTTCTAATAAAATCTTCATAGCAAGGAAGAGGAACCTGAAAAGATTGACGGGGTTCTCGGAAGGTAATTTTCCTTTTAAATATTTGGGATGCCCTATTGTTTCCGGAAAATTGAAAATTATGGATTTGGAGGATTTGGTAAGAAAGGTTAGTAATAAAATTAGTGGATGGAAGATGAGACTTTTATCTGCGGGAGGAAGAGTGATTTTGTTAAGACATGTACTTGCAAAAATGGCTTTGCATTTTCTTGAGTTTTAAAAGTTCCAAAATAGGTTATCCTTATTTAAATCGCCTTATGAGTTCTTTTTTTTTTTGGAGAGAGTGAGGGAAGAGGAAAAAAAAAAGGATTTCTTGGAGTAACATTTGTAGACCTATTGAAGAAGGAGGTTTGGGAATAAGACCTTTTGAGGAGGTTCAACAAGCTCTTCAATTAAAATTTGCTTGGAAGCTAATGCATGAAGATTCTCTTTGGGCAAATTTCTTTCGTAAGAAATATATTGGTAATAAACCTTTCATGCTAATTGGTACCCCTAAGGGGATAAGTTTTTGGTGTATGATTGCTAAAAAGATAGCTATGATACTCAATTATACTAAATGGAAAATTAGAGATGGGAATATATTTTTTTGGTATGATAAGTGGTTTGAACAGGAATCTTTTGCTGAAATACTACCAGTAGTGGAACAACCTCTTCTCAAAATCAAGGAATGTAATTTACAACACGGATGGGATGTGGAATTATTAGAAAGATTGGTGGATACAGAATTTACAGAAAGAGTTCTAAATGTGTTAGCAAAAAGTAAAGAAGGAAATGATGTACTAATCTGGACCAAAGCAGAAGATGGGTTATTCTCTACTAAATCAGCATAGGACTGCATAAGGGTGAGAAGTTCTACTCTAGAAGGACATAAATGGATATGGAATAAATTAATCCTAAAAAAATTCTCAATATTTATATGGAAAGCTTGGTATGGTGCTCTAGCGGTGGATGATAGAATTAAGAGGATTGGAATTCCTCTAGTTTTGAAATGTAATTGCTCTAGACATTGGCAGGAGGAAAATCTGAACCATGTCTTATTTGAGAGAGAAATTGCAGTGGGAGTTTGGGAAAAATGTGGAAGGTTATTGGGTATGTCGGTGGGTAGAACATGGCGTGCGACTTGCCTTAGCTGGTTTAGAAGAGCTTCAAATTACTCTCAAATAGGTGTATTAATTGGATTATTGCCTAGTATTATTTCTTGGAGACTTTGGGGAAGAAGGTGTTCAGCTTGTATGGTAAATAAATTGGAATCAGAAAACTTGGTGTGGCATTCTATCAAATACTGGGTAGGCATGATTAGTAATGGAATTTTGAAAATCAAAAAGTTTCAGCAGGCCGACGCTTACATACTACAGAGTTTGAATATTCAGTCTATTCCTATACAACAACAAGCAATTAAATATGTTTCATGGTCCAAGCCTACCAATGGAAGAGTGAAGTTAAATACAGATGGGAGTTCTATGGGAAACCCAGGAAATTCAGGGGCTGGTGGAGTGATTCGGGATGAGCAGGGACAAGTGGTGTTGGCTTTCTCTTTGAACATAGGAAGTGGAGATACTAACAGAGCAGAATTACGGGCTCTGTTGGAAGGCATTAAACGTTGTAGGCAATAAAATTTGATAGCAGTGGATATAGAAATGGATTCGGAAGTGGTTCTCTCGTGGCTGAGGAAAAATCGGTGTGGAACATGGTATTTGGAAAATTATTGGGAGGAGATACAAGAAATGTTAATGAACATGGATTATAAAGTTTCTCCCATTTTCAGGGAGGGAAATTCGGTGGTAGATTGGCTAGCTAGAAGAGGAGTTACAGGTGATAATGCAAAATGGAGAAATAGGAGTGAGCTCCCGCATGTGCTGAAAGGATTGATCAGAATTGATAAATGGGGATTACTGTTAATAAGAAGCAGAAGCACGTTGTAAGCTGGTCATTTTTTCGTACGTAACCTGTTTTATTGCAGTAATAATATATTGCAGTAACCTGTTATATTGCAGTAATATGCTGTAATACTTATATTGCAGTAGAAGTACTATGTCTGTGTAGTATCGGCAAGTTAAAATAATGCGTGGTCGTTTTCTCTTGTTTTAATTTATAAGTCTGGTGTTCGGTTTGTTTAGTGGTTAGGAATGTGAGTCTTATATAGGCTTGTTTAATACTGTTTTTAGTTTTATTGTAGTTCTTGATGGTATTAGGGATGATTTTAATATTTTCCCAGATACCAGTTTTGTAACCATGGTTTTCCTTCACCAGAAGTGAGAGATATATTAATAAACTTGGGACAGGGCTGCTATGTGGGTGGTTACTGGCTCTTCTATAAAAAAAAAAAGGTCATCGATCTTGCAGATTTTGGAGATTGATTCTTATATAATTTAAGGTTGTAGAATTGCAGATTTAAAGGACTGATTTATAAAAAGATTTGAGTTCTTAGTTTTGTAGACTTGGTATGCTAGCTTGATCTATTCTAGAGATTGATTAGTCTGTAACCATTAAAGTGGAGTTGAGTTACTGATATGAGAATTTTTCAGGAGAGAATTTCTTTGGAAATGGAACGTAATGATCTATTTCGTGTATTTTCTCAGGATTGAAGATGTCGATCTAGTTCGAAAAATGATTGTTTTTAGCTTGAGGTTGCAATGGCAGGTTTAGGATTTGATCCATATCAATTTTAAGGACAATAGATGGTGCAGATTTAGGAAATGATTCTTGTTGATTTCGAGGATATAGGTCCAGATGATGGAAATGGTAGTGATGGATCACTTGCACGATTGGAAGATTATTGGTTTTGGCTAAGGGTGCATGAGATCGATGCGTAGTAGTGGTGAGTGTGTATGGATTTCGAAGGGTACAGGTCCTAATCTCATTTTTTTTTTGGCTTGAAAGAAGTGGCTTTGGTAGGTTTTGATGAGAAGTCGATACGATAGTATTAAATTTAAGAGACCTTGGCTTTGAGTTTTTGGTGAGTTGATTGATGTGTACAGTCGAAGCGGGTTACTCAATGGAATGATGGTTGGCAATAATTGTTGTAATTACCTTTAGGAATTAATTGTGACTTGAGGTCACATAGAAATTTAAATTGTGAGGTTATACCTTCCTTTGGAGATTGAGTGTCCAGTTGAGAGGATTATGGACATTGTTATTTAACTTGAAAAGACATTGTTGGGTCGCCATGTATGGTGTATGATAAAATCTTAGAAGTTGAAACTTAGGCATCAACGGTGGATAACATAATCAAGTATGTGAGTTAATAAAGCATTAGGATCCATGGGTGTTGTGCACTAGTTTTTGGTGGATTGAAGATTTGAGCAGTATGGCTAGCCTTGAGATTTAATAGTGATGTGCTATTGAGGGAACTAGTTGCGCTAATACTAGCTTATAGGAGTAAAAGTAGGTGGACGAGTTACCAAGAAGGTTTCGATAATGTTTTGGTGAAGTCAATAGTGGTTCGTAGTGAGTTTAGTCATCGCTAGATTAGATGATATTTAGAATTTAGGTGATGAGCTTTTGGGTTTAGGTTGTCAGGTAGAAGTTTATAGGCGCTCTTCTTGGTTGGCCGGGTCAGATTCTAGCCTTTTAGGGTATGTTCCTTATCTTAGATGAGAAGGATGTATTTTGGGGTGATGTTACTTGTTCTCAATTTGGGATACTGAGGTTGATTGATATTGGTTTTCTGTTAATGATCATGGATGTATTTTGCGGAATATTGATTTTGATTAAGGCAGCAAGAGTTAATTGAGTAATATGAGTGATAACTCATGGTTTTGGGAAAGTGAGTTTTCTACCAAATGGGGTAAGAGTTTTCTGGTTAGTAGGTATGGAGCCACCTTGTACTCGATGGTGTTATTTTTATGAGGACATAAATTTTATGCATGTGGCGAATTATAAGTAAGCGCAGCAGGAGCGTGATATTTTGTGATATAATTAGGGGTTTAAATTTTGTGTTGATTTTGAGAAATTAGTGGTGACTCGAAACTTTGAGAAGACACTTGTAATTGGAGATTAATCATTTGGATGTGCAAATTTTGTTTATTGATGGTTAACTTTGGAAGTGGCTTTTAGGTTACCAAAGGTAGAACACAATGAACGTTTGGAAGATAAAGTATAGGAGTCAATTGAGGTTAGCACAGTTTATGGTGTGAAGATAATAATTATTAGAATTTATTGGGTGTTGTATTAAGGTTCTTGTAGAAATGGAGATTTCGGATTACATGGCCACCCTAGGAGTACTAGACGTGATGTGCCACTGGGAGACTAGTGCGAGTATGATGTAATTGCCTATAGGAGTAGACATGAGAGACCATTACTCATGCTTGTTTGGAAGTTGTTGATGGTATGTTTTTCTCAAGTATATTCTGAGTTGTATCTTGTAAGCTGCTTTGGCGCTAATGTTTGACCTTACAAATTTCGTGGACAAAATTTTATTTTAAGAGAGGAGGATGTGATAGACTCTATTGACGTCTATTTTGACTAAGTAATTATTGTTTTCTTAAAATTATGGATTTTCTTGTTTTAAATTTTAGATGATTTACGCGATATTATTTTACGACTTTTAATTGAAAAATTTAATCCAATGTGTTTTATTGTTATTAATTATTATTCATTATTTAAAATTTTCATTATTTTAAATTAGTTTATTGTTGGATTTTATTATTTTATTTTACTTAGTAACTGTGTTTAAATTAATTTTTATTTAAATTGCTGTTTTAAAATTTTTTTCGTTGGATCAATTTTGTGACCCAAGTTGTGAGGATTGAATCTCATTTCATTTCATTTCATTTCTTTTTCTTTTTTCTTTTTTCTTTTCTTTTTCTTTTTCCTTTTTTCTTTTTCGCTTTTCTTTTCCCTGCTTTTTCCTCCCACGTGCGAAGCTCCCCTCCCATCTCCCCTTCCATTTTCTTCGTTTGCCCACAGCGTCGCGGTGCGCTGTCTATGAGCGACACCGCCCCTCCCATTTTCTTTCCCTCCGGCTGGCGTCCCTCCCCTTCTAATCTTAGCTCCTCTCATGCCACTGTTAACCGGCACGAGGGAATCTAAGCCGCGGCCCCCTTTCCTTCCAGAGCTGCCGTCGCGCCACCATCTTTTCACCACAGCATCGACCACCATCTTTTCACCACAGCATCGACCACCATCTTTTCACCACAGCATCGGCGGCCTCCCAGCTACCTAACCCACCATTCCTCAGCTCCGATCCACCACCCTTAAAGCCCCTCCATACCCATTTCCGATTTGAGTTTTTTAGCCTTCAATCGTAGCCCATTGCAAACCACCACCACCAGTAGCTTCACTAACACCACTAAACCCTTCCCTAGCCATCCCAAGTCTTAGTTTGTCCCCATTCTAAATTGAGATTTTTGAGACCCATGACATTAGCTCAAATTGCACAGTTTCGTTGCTATGCCGCCACTTCCAGCACCTTCTTGATCCTTCGAAAAATATATTATAGCACTGTAAGTATTTTTTCAAAGAACTTTTGAGATTTAAATGTATTTTTGGGCTAACTCATATTTACTGTGAATTGGTTGGTTGTGCCAGACTGAGTCCGAGGAGTAAGGGGGTCAGTTGGATTGGAGGATGGAGTTGTCCGTGTGATTGGATTATGTTGGGATTTGTTGGCAGTTGAATGTTTGTGTTGTGTCATATACAATGCATAATTGCACGCATATTCATGTTTGTAAACGAAAACTTAGTTTTTGCATAATTGCATACATGTTCATGTGTATATTTGAAAATTGAGTTTTCATGTCTGAAATGATTTTTGGGTGCGTGTGTATCACGACCCCAAGTCGAGATGGGGTATTATCTCTGTAGAGCTCCTTTGGTAACTCGGAAGCAGAATATACTAAGTGACGTCCCTTGGGTTGTCGCTGGGCGACAACGGGATCAGACGGGATGGTAACGCTCTCGTATCGACTCCGTAGCCCCTTTTGCTGGGGGGAATTAGAGGATGCTTGGCCACGAACGCACTGGGCATGGAACTGGGCATCACTTGTTATGAAGTTACTCGCACGATCGTTATCCGTGGTGTGACGAAGGGAGCCAGGGTGTGCGGATTGTTCCTAAAGGAGATCATGGTACATACATGGATATTGAGACATTTTTTAGGAAAATGGTGAGGTTTGGATAAATGGAATTTATGCAAACCATTTTCTAGGAAAATGGTGGATTATTTTTTTGGGCTATTTTCGGGGAAAATTATGGAAAATATTTTAATGGAATGTTTTTGGTTAAAATGGAATTTTGGTGTGCGTTGGAAAATATTTATTGTCGGTAAAAAGGATGCTTTGGGTCTAATGCATATTCCATCATATGCATACATATTTGTTGGTTGCATTAATGTACTTTTATCTCTTGGGTTGTTTGGGTTGTTACTTACTGAGATTCATATCTCATGTGGTATCTTTTACCCTACGGTATAGTTTTATGGTACCGTAGATTTTGATGCAGATGAGGATGTGTAGCCTGAGGTCTCAACTCCACCGGAGGAGTGACATGTGGTCACTTAGGATTATGGGATTTGTTTCTCACTCGTTTATGTGTTTCGGTCTTTATATTATATTTTTTGGAATAACTGTATAACTCTTTGTAAACGTTTTATTTAAGTAAATATGTCATTAAAATTCTGGTATTTAGTTGATTGACCTTAATTTATCCGATGCGTTTTTGTTGTACACTTTTTGCCTGTACACACACTTGGCATTTATCGTTGGGATGCGTGACCCGTATTGTCATCATCTCAATGTCACGAGTCCTGCGTTTCGGCACGTGGGAGTTAGGCGTCACACAAACCATTTTTTGGTAGATCTGGATGCGGGGATGTCGGTGAGAACATTTTTGGCATCTTCCCATGCCTCGGGCAGTCCCTTTTTAGTCAACAATTGAAAAATAAAGTAAAATAATATAAAATTTTGGACACCATAGGTGGTGGTTTTTGATAGATCTAGTGGGATACACACCGGTGACCACCACAACAACTCAAGAGAAACTTTCCGATCAATCCAAAAGCTCAAAAAATGAAATCATTTAGAATTTTAGCGACGAAGACTTCACAAAATATGCAAATCGTATTTCACAAGTACGAAGCCTTATTCCTACATAGATATGACAAGTTGGCTTTGATACCACTTATTGGATCTTGTATACTATCCAAAAACACCAAGATCTCTTGTCAAATATATGTAGAAATCTAGCAAAGAGACCGTACCTGTAGCCGTTGGAGAGAAGAGGGCAACGATATAGTTTTTCACATCCAAGATTCACTCTCTGAAAAAAAAAACCCACAACAATGGGATGTTTAGAGTCAAGAAGATGAATTTGGGGTATTGGAGACCATGACCTCTATATAATACCCGAATTTCAATTTTGTCCATCATAAGATAATGGAATTTCATGGGTCTTTAATGGGTCTCTATACATGAATTGGGCCCGTACCACTTTATACTCATAACTTGACCAAAATCATGGGCTTTTAGAGATGTGTCAATGGCTAGGTTATATCATTTTGTTGATCATATTTATTGGGCCTTACAAATATTATCCAAACCTTATATTTGACAATTATACATGAATAAAATATTCATAATCTAGATTATGAATCTTATATATAGATCTATATAGGTTTATTACTTTAAATAACGCTAAAAATCCCTATTGTAAATTGTTCGTCCAAATCATGTGTTTTATTTCATTGATCTTCCAATATTGTGTGTTTCGGGGGAGAGTTGCAATTTATTTATTTCTGTGCAGGACTGGTTATGCTTGGGCATGCCTTTGGTTTGGTTTCGTGGAGTTTTGGGCTTCATGTTGCCTCATATTCCTTGTTGCATGGTTTTGGGCTCAGCCGCCTCTTTGTTGCTAGTCCCATGAGAATTATAACCAGTACTGTGGGATGCCTTCTGTTTCTATAATGTGTTGGTTCGTATTGGGGCCTCGATCTCTACCTATATATGAAGTTTGGTTTGTTAATTTGAAAAACACCATGTACCACGTTCGAATTTCACTTTTTTTTTTTTTTTTTTGGTTGATATGATATTGTCTATGTATCAAACACTGAATATGGAGATCGCGGTGACCAATTCTATTAATTTATGATGTATGATCAATATATAAAAAATGAATTGCTCTATTCTCGGCCGATGTGCAGAGCTAGCACACCCACTAACCATATCACTTAAATAGAATGATTTGATTTGTAATATTTCGATTTTAAAATTTATTTTTCAAATTAGATTATATAATGTAAAGAGTACTTTATTAAGTATGTTCTATACACCGGGTTGAAAATAGATTCTTTCATATAAAATTGACGTGCCTCTCATCATGCCACTTAAATATTATATATATCTATTTTTTTTTTAAAAATAAATGGTAGACTTGTACACCTCAAAATTATCTAGCATTACTCGTATTTTATTGTGTTGATCATGATATATATGACGTTCTCTATCAAAATCAAGAGTTATATGTATCAAGCATGGAATATGGAGATGGCGATGACCAACCTTATTAATTTATGATGTATCTATATATATATATATTAAATTTTCGTTCATGCCTCCAATCATGCCACTTAGTTATATATATATTTATTAAATTAAAACTATTACAATAATATTGGTAGGGATTCCAGTAAATATGCCAAAACAAACGTTCAAAACTTTAAAAAATAAATACATCTATACTTAATTACTTGTAAATACCCTTATAAATTAATACATTAATTGAGGGAAGCCATGCTTCTTGCTCGGAAGTTGTTAGAAACTTAGAAGACTAGCTACTGCGGTGTGCATGCATGCCTCATGCCTAATTTAGTCGGATTTCTGTTGGAATGAACTTATAAATTGAATGAGAATTGATATCCATGCTTTCATAGCACATGATAGTAATTGAACCATGGATCCTTACATAAAATTAACTGCCATTATTGCTGTGTTTATTTCTCTAAGCTTTCTCTACCGTTCTTTGCTTCAAAAGACAAAGAGAGGTAACGAGGGCATCAAAAGCAAAGAGGCTCCTGAACCAGCTGGTGCATGGCCAATTATCGGCCACCTCCACCTTCTAGGCGGTGGAGATGAACTTCTATACCGAACACTCGGCGCAATGGCCGACAAATACGGGCCGGCATTTAACATCCGCCTCGGTAGCCGTCGTGCTTTTGTCGTGAGTTCATGGGAAGTGGCGAAGGAATGCTTCACCATCAATGACAAGGCATTGGCTTCACGCCCCACCACAGTTGCCGCAAAGCACATGGGCTACAACTATGCTGTGTTTGGATTTGCTCCCTACAGCCCTTTCTGGCGCGAGATGCGAAAGATTGCAACCCTCGAACTTCTTTCAAACCGTCGGCTCGAGATGCTCAAGCATGTTAGGGCCTCCGAAGTTGACATGGGGATAAGAGAGCTCTACGATTCATGCGTGCAAAACAGCTCCGGAAGGAGTACTACTCCTTTGCTTGTCGAACTTAAACGATGGTTGGAGGACTTGACACTGAATGTGGTGGTGCGAATGGTAGCAGGAAAACGTTATTTTGGGGCCTCGGCTGCCGGTGACGATGGCGAAGCCAGGAGGTGTCAGAAAGCAATAAGTCAGTTTTTTCATCTGATTGGTATTTTTGTGGTCTCGGACGCACTTCCTTTTCTGGGTTGGTTAGATTTGCAGGGTCATGAAAGGGCGATGAAGAAGACGGCCATTGAGTTGGATTCCATACTCGAAGGTTGGCTTGAGGAGCATCGTCGAAGGAGAAGTTCCGGTGAAGTTAAGGGTGAGGGTGAGCAGGACTTCATTGATGTGATGTTGTCACTTCAGGAGGAAGGTCAGCTCTCAAATTTTCAATATGATACAGACACAAGCATCAAATCTACCTGTCTGGTACGTTGAAATATAGTCGAGGAAGAAGTTAAAGCATCATGATTTCCCATAAAAATAATTTTTTAAGGCTAGAATGATATATGGAATATTTTAAGATTGTGATAATTTACCCAAAATTTTATGCAGGCGCTTATCCTTGGTGGTAGTGACACTACAGCAGGAACACTCACGTGGGCCATCTCATTACTTCTAAATAATCGACATGTGTTGAAGAAGGCACAAGAAGAATTAGATCTTCATGTTGGAATGGAAAGACAGGTTGATGAGTCGGATATAAAAAACCTTACTTATCTTCAAGCCATTATCAAGGAAACCCTCCGCCTATATCCAGCAGGTCCCTTATTAGGACCGCGAGAAGCATTTGAGGATTGCACTGTGGCTGGCTATCATGTGCCTGCCGGCACCCGCTTGGTTGTGAACATATGGAAGATTCAAAGAGATCCAAGGGTTTGGTCTAATCCATCTACTTTTCAACCAGAAAGATTTACCTCAAGTCATGTGAATGTTGACGTTAGAGGTCAACAGTTTGAACTTATTCCTTTTGGGTCCGGGAGAAGGTCATGCCCTGGTGTGTCATTTGCACTCCAAGTTCTTCACTTGACGCTTGCTCGTCTCCTTCATGGCTTTGAATTGGCAACCCCATTCGATCAACCTGTTGACATGACCGAAAGCCCGGGTTTAACTATCCCTAAAGCAACTCCATTAGAGGTTCTTCTTAAGCCACGCCTCCATTCTAAACTCTATGGCTATTGAAGTGTTGTTTGCCCACGTACTCGGTGATGCATGCAGATGAATAACATATATAAGATCAAAGTACCGTTATTTTCATAATTAAGCTGCTCTTTTAAGGACATTTGAATAATAAAGAGGTTCTTTGCTATCGTTACCGTTTTCGTTGGTGTATTAGGATTTTTTTACAATTTTCCGATACAGAATATTTGAACAATTCAAAAAATAATAGATACATGATCATGTGCATGGATTCCAATGTATTTAATATTGAGCTTCACATTTCCCACGAAGAGTTTTTAATAATATTAATTAATATAATAATGTGGGGTTCACTGCCGGTCCAACCTTAATCTATAATTTGTGCTACCTTCCAATTTGTTAGTCCAATAGCAAGGTCCATGCTTTGAGTGAGGTTATTGCATTTAACATCTTTGCTTGCCTTGTACATAGGGGTGTTAAAAAAAAAAACCCTAGAAAACCGGTTTAACCGAACGAATCGGTGGGTTCGGTTCCGGTCGTAACCGGCCTGATATTGGTTCTTAAAAATCGAAACCAATGCTATATAATGTGGTTTGGTAACGGTTTTCATATTTTGAAAACCAGTTTGAACCGAACCGAACCAATATATTTTTATATTATATTCTATTATATATAATCTATACTAAATTGCTAATTAATATAATATAAAATTTTAATCTTAATATTCATTTCTAATAATCTTATAACTAAAAAGTTAATCTCACTAATAAGTTATATACTACTTATAATATACTACTATAATTAGACGCTAATGAATTAGTAATTATTAATAATAAACACTAAATTCTAACAATTAAATTTAATGTTGACAAAATTATAATTCTAAACTTATGTAATGCCACCCTTGTAAATGGTAAATCGGAAAAACTGGACCGAACTAGACAAAAATTGGAAAAGTCAAAAGTTTTGATTTTAGTGATGAATCGGTTAATATCGATTCTTAAGTTTTCAAAATTAGTGTATACCAGTTCGATTTTAAAATTTATCTAAAATCGATCTGAACCAAACTGGCACTACAAGAAATAAGGCCTTTCGCGACGATTTTTTTTCTGTTGAAAATAAAATTGCCCTAAAACGCCTTTATTTGCGGCTTTTTTTTTACATCGTCGTGGCCTTTTTATATCAAGTTGGAAAATTATCTTTTGTGGCGATTTTGTTCACTTTTTACGATGGACAAATTCACCGCAAATACTAATTCGTCTTTTGCAGTGACTTTTCAATTTTTTGTAGCAAAAATTCACCGAAATATTATAAAACTTATTGCGACGGTTTGTTAATCGCTACAATTGCGAAAGTGGTCATTTTCAGTGATTTTATAAATTTAAAAATTGTCGAAAAAGACTATTTGCAGCGATTTTAAAATCGTCGCAATAAAAATCACTGCAAATACTAGTTATTTGCGGCGATTTTAAATTTGGCCTATGAATTCAACATGAAGTGAAAATGTTGATGGAATTCATTGTTAAGCTTTTTTCCGGTGACCTTTAGTTGCCGCAAAGGAGTATTTCCAGCAATATGTTTATTCATTGATAATGACTTTTCATATTTGCGGCGAGGTTTTATGCATTTGCAGCGATATGAAGATGTCGCAAAAAGCTAATTAAATTAAAATTCCCACTCGTTCTCCAGTCATTTCCCTTCAGCCGTTCCCCCCCTCCACTTCTCTCTCGCCAACTCTTCCTTCTAGAGCACAACCCACGCCGCCGTGCACAACCCGTCGCCAACATTCCCACCATGCCACCGCCACCTTGCCTTGATGGCCACACCCTTTTTCTCCCTAAGCTAGCCACTGATCTCTTGCCTCCTTGAATCTGGCGTCACCCCTCTTTATCTCTCTCTCGGATTTCTCTATGTCGCCGATGCTAGGTGCGCCGTTCGCCACACCTACACGTCGACGCTGTTACCAGTTCTTTCTTGGAGCCCTCATTCTCCTCCAGGCCTAGCCTGGCAGCTCGAGGCCCTGCCCCTCTCCCTTACTCTGATCACAAACCATGGCCATCAATGCGAGATAAGTTTTTGGACAATGTTGAAGGCTTATATCATTCATCTAATCTTATCTGGATGTAAGATTGTTAATCTTGCTATTTATTTATTTTAGCAAGGTTTCCTTCAGTAATTTAGTGCCTTGTTGCAATTGACCGTATAGATGTTGAAGGGAATGCACATAGTGGTCCAGTTGTGAGGTTACCGTTTGCTTCTCTGTTTGATTTCAACGGCATGTGAGATGATTATA
>QEOT01000783.1:12912-26432 GCA_003123785.1 Pterocarya stenoptera | reverse complement strand
TTGAAGCCAACTATTTCATTTGAAGCTTCAATGGGGGAGATGACAAAGAAGAAGAGTACCATATAGATTGAGATTGAGATTGGGCTTTGAAGTTCATGAGCTACAGTGCAACGATGTTCTTGTGGAAGTGGAAAATTTGTTAGAGAGACAGATGGAGAGAGCGAGAGCAAGAGAGAGAGAGAGAGGTGTAACCGATCTAGTTTGGTCCTGTTTTGGTCATTTTTTATAGTTGAATCGGTATACATTGATTTTGAGATTTTAAGATCCAATACTGCACAGGTTATCCCCCTAAATTGGTACTTCCTGTTTTACCAGTTTCGGCCTGATTTTTCAGTTTTAATCATGTGCCAGTGTACCATAAAAACATCTGTTGTAAAAATACTGCAATAAAAAAAATTGCTATAAAAAAAACTGCTATAAAAACAGAAAATGAAAGTGGATCATTAGTCTCTGTTGACTCCATCGTCCTTTCCGTTGGAGGTTGAACATCGTCGAGTGTTTCATTTGAAGGATCCATCTGTAACAACAAAACAACTTTCATTAGTAATAGTTATCAACTAAATAAGTACAACTCATTGACCTCAAATATTCACAAAATCAGATTAAACTATATATGTAATACAATAGTGATATTGATCTGATTCAATTAATACAGTTCCGAGACAAAAAAAAATCTGATTTTGTTACATATTATTAGTACAGTTAACAAAATCAGATTAATTAGCATAGTATCACTATTACTATAGTTGACAAAATCATATTAGTTAGTGTAGTATCACTATTAGTATGGTTAACAACAAAATCAGATTAAGAATATGTATATAAGTGATAAATAACCCTAAACAAAAAACCATAAACAAAAAACCCTAAACAAAACAAGTATGTAACAACAAAATCAGATTAATAGAGTATACTAAAACCTAAATTTGTAAATTAAAAAAAAATAAAAATAAAATAAAAACCCTAAATGAAATGAAGCAATTGGTTAAACACTTAAACTTGAAACAATGAAATGATTTATATAAGTGATAAATAAACATAAACAAAAAACCCTAAACAAAACAAGTTCCTGAACAAAAAACCCATTATTTATAATGTACACATACCGACGGTATCGTGATGGGCTATTCACGGTGACGGTGTCACTATCGACAATGGTGGAGTGTTGATTGCAATTAGAGAAGATCGGTGTGAGGAAGTGTTGTGTGCAGGGAGAGAGGAGCTATCGGAAGGAGAGATGAGAGACGAGTGACTGAGAGTCTGAGAAAGAATCACTGGGGGGAGAGGGGGGGTGTAACCCTAAGCCCTAATAAATTAAAACGACATCGTTTAATCCCCTAAAAATGACGCCATTTTAATTTGTTGGTGATAATATGCTAGTGATAATATATTAATGTCTAACTTATTTATATATTTGAGTATATATGTTAGTTATAATCATTAATATGCTAGTGGTTACATATACGCTAGTGATAATATATTATATGATAGTTACATACACTTTTTTATACATTAATACAAGTGTATATGATTAAATGTATAGAAATGTATTTATTAAAAGAAATATGTTAAGAATTTATTAGGCCATAAAATGTAATTATCCTTGATATATATATTAATAACATATAATCAAATAAATGTTCATGTGTAAAATTAAAATATTGAGTAAATTTTAATTAAAATTTTATATTTTGGTTTATAAGATTAATTTTATTTTTTATCAAATGTATATTAATTTTATGTTGTTTGATTTTATGTTATAATAGGATTTTAAAAATTAATCTTATAGTAATTAGCAACTTAGCATATAAATTATAATATAAAATTATTTCATATATAATTATATATGTTATATGTAAAAATTATATATAATATTGAAACTATTTTATATAATATTAAAAATCAATTAATATATATATACACGGATCGGTCCAGTTCGGTTGGGTTTGGTGCCGGAAAACCCAAAACCAAAACCACCGGAACAGGATCGGTTTTGGCCGAGTTTTAAAATGGCGGAACCAGTCTCAGACTGAACCAACTGGTTTGGGCCGGTTCACCTGTTTGCTAGTTTTTTTTTTTTTTTTAGCCCTGAGAGAGCTTACTAAAATGGAGACTGAGTGTAGGATGTGGTGGAATACCTTGGGCTGCATTGGCGCCGCAGTTAGCCATGGAGAGAGAGAGAGAGAGAGAGAGAGAGAGAGTAGGATCGAGTGAAAGTTATAGAGAGAGAGACATGGACGTAAAGATAGCAAGAGAGACACGGACGGGGAGAGAGAAAGGGAGAGAGCCAATCAAAGAGACAGACTCATCGACTAGGTGAGGCCGAAATGGTGGGATAGCGAGTGGAAGACATGGGGAGGGGGGGTAGAAAACTCATAGAGAAGTGAGAAAAAGAGTATTGGGTTGGGGGGAGAAGAAATGGGGGAAAGGGTTTAGGATGCAAAATGCATTGTTTTGGTGCTTTTCTTAATTGATAACCTTTTACGACAGTTTAGGGCCACAAATAGTTAAATATCATGTAACACATTTAGCAACAAACTAATGTCAGTGTCAAAGACTAAAAATGCCTTAGCACTGAACCTTCAACAGGTGAAGCTCTAGCCACTCTCCTTGCGGTTTCTAAAGCGTGAAAAAAAAAAAGTTCAGATGGATAACCATTGAAGGAGACTAAGAAAGCATTCATAAGGCACTCTATTAGCCCTCTATAGAGTTAGGATGGCAAATCGCACCCATCATCAACACAATCTCAGCCATTCGAGAAGCAAACCCTAACTGGAACATTTCTCAAGTTTCCCGTTGTGCGAATTCTAATTTCTATAAACATTGCATCTTGCTTATCAAAAAAGAAAAAAAAAAGACTAAAAATCTATCGAAATTAATATTTTTTTATCAAGATTATTTGCGACGAAATAGTTTCGCCACAAAAATAGTTTCTTTTCTCCATAAATGAAACAACAGAAATGCGCAAAATTAACCTTTTGGATCAGAATTTAAGTCGCCACAATATAAATTGACCACACTACAAGGAAAAAGGCTTGTTACAGTGCAAATAGCCCCTTCTTGCGACAGTTTCAATATCGCCGTTGAATGATAGAGCAAGTGAACAGTGAATACTTTATTTGTGGTGACATTTCATATTTATTACGGTGACTTTATCGTCACAAGTAATGGAAATTAATCGTGTCGGTTATTTCCTTCGTTAAAGTGGATTTATTATGGCGATTGTTTATGAAACGCCGCTAAAAAACTTAAACCAATATATTTTTTCCTTGTAGGTGTCCCATGCTCATTCTCCTGTTGCTTCCCACCATCATCGACCTCCTTTTGTTATTTTCCTTTCGATTTTCCCTTCGCAAATCGATGCCTTCTAGCAATTTGCCTTGTGTGGTTTGTTCCCCGAATCCTTAGGTAGGCATAAGAAAATCTCGAGCCCTATCTCCTTCCGTTGCTTCAATCTATAATGTTATTCTTAGGGTTTAATTGTATATTCTCAAATTTCTTGGTTTTTTCGAGTTTATAATCTTATCGGCACTACATTCCTTCAAATATTGTCATTTGTAAGACTTGGAGGAAGGATCCCACCATTGATGATGGAAAGTAGAGCTCGATTTGTGGGCAAAGCGACAATGACAAATATGAACTCCAGATGAATGATTAAGGTATCTTTTTAACTGTTTCAAAAATGATGAATATTTGAGACCCTATTTGCGATACTCTTGATGCATCCAATTTTCCCTGCATGGAGTTAATCATCAAACCAAACACGGATAGCTCGCTTTGTATCGTTGGGTTGCTGTACATAGTTTTGTTTCCCTTGCAAATAAACTCTTACTTCTAAAAAAGCCTACTATTCTTAATTAGATTATATAAAAGGCAAGCTATTTTTAAAAATATTTGGTGTTTTTGCCTTGTGGGTGAATATATATATATATATATATGTATCATGAAGAGGATAAGCTACTCTCCAGTTGATTGGTTTGGGTACTTTTTTAATTTGGTTTGATAGAAATTAACCTGCATATATAAATGATAAAGACCCTAATCCTATGTACTATAGAACTTTTACACCATCAGTTTGCGACGATTACTTCAATTAAATTTTCATATTTTGAATATTTTCTAGCTTTGATCAAATTTTTGATGTGTTTGGATTAATAAAAGTTACTTTATTACGAGATTGGTTGTATTTTGATCCCTTTTAGATTTATGGAGAAATTAGCTTTTGCTAAGATAGTTAATTAAAAAAGAGTAACGAATATGAACATATAAGGATAGGCGCGTCCCTGAAACGCACTTCCCTTTTTTTATTCATGAGTTGATTAGGAAAGACCCTACTTACCATGTCGCATCTCCGCACCTTATCCAACACTAAAATCCTTTCAATTATGACCCACTTTGTCTTCTTCTAAGAATCTGTTTTGCTTCTAGTTTATCCACAAAAAAAAAAAACAAAAAAACAAAAAAAAAAACAAAACAAAAGAATCTTCTTAGAGTCTTCTTGCTTTTTGTCTATTATAATAATGTTATCATCTGGATATATTCTCTTCCGCAAATACCAATATTTTTTGTTTCCTGGGGAGAATACTTCATAAATGAAAACGACTCCATCTCATAAGATTTGTGAACCCGAGAAAATTGCCAATAGCTCGATCTTTGTCTCATAAATAAACAAGTTCCTGAACAACTGAGAGAGAGAGAGAGAGAGAGAGAGAGAGAGAGATGAAGGGGCTGTAAAAACAATGGTTTAAGTCTTGCGCAGAGAACTAGATATATTCTATTCTTCTATTATATAAGATGAAGGGGCTGTTTATAGTTACATCATTAGCCTCCTTACATTGTCTATGAATCGTTAAATCAGGACTTAAACTTTCGTTGAGGCGAGCTTAAATATATAGTTGCATTTGTAGGCAAAGGCAACAAGGAGTTTCAGTTCAATTTTGATATCGACAAATCCATTATCTTCCCCATCTGCATGATGAAACCCATCACTAATTCTAATCCAAGGCCAACATGATCCGAGTTCTTTGAAGGCTAACTCCAGCTTAGTTTTAATCTGGTTTGGAATGCTTTTACTACATATAGTTGTTGGTTTGATGATATTACATGATTATCCGTTATAAGTTTTTCCTCTTGTTGTCTATTTTTGCTCCACTTGTTATTATCAGTTGGTCTTGTGTTGAACTGACGGTGATATATGTTTTATTTATATGATAGACAAATTAAGCATACATTTTTAGCAGTACGTTGTAATATTTTTGGCAACATCGTATGTAATGACTTTTTAGTTCGATATAAATTTTTTAAGTTCATAAGCTAATTACAAGAGTCACCATAATCCTGTTTCCTGGCTGTTACGAAAATATAAGAACTTCTCATGTACAAAGAACTGTTTCAATCTTTAGCGAGCTACGCGATGACTATGATTCGAGAATTAGTGGCGCTAGCTGGCTAGTTAGCTCACGTTCATTCACAATTTGCTTGCAATAACTTCCAGTTCATGACACAATAATCATGATCGATTATATATGCTTTTCCATGCATACTCTTTTATAAGTTTCTTGTCTATATATATATATGTACCCATATATGGTAGTACTGTATAACGCCCCGTTCTCGGAAGTCTGGAGAGTTAGCTCCTGAAACTTAAAACCATCCCCCATAACATATTTATATACTCTAAATTCTCCATAAAATATAAACTCATTTGTTCAAAACAAAAAAATATATGTTCCTCCAACATGACACCAAAGAAATACATCACCGAAATAAATGAAAATCTCTACAAAGACTCAAAAATATCCATGACTCAGAATACCAAATAACATAAAATAAGAAATCTACTAAATAAAACTCTCAAATAATTATCTGTACCCTTCGGTACTTATTCCTCTACAACCATCAAACTTTATTAATACTTTTGACTCTTGACTTCCAGCTGAGACATCAAAATCATTTGAAAAATATTGTAGAGCTAAGGGGTGAGTTATCAACAACTTATAAACAAAGAACATATACTAGTATGTAAATATGAACATTTATAAAATATATAATGCATAACAAAATATTTTTATTTTCAGAATGTAGAATTATAACATTTTATAAAAAATATCAGAGCAAAAGTTTAAAAATATTCTTATTCAAAATTCATTTGGTACAACATAAATGAAATATCACATCAGAACTGAATTTCATGTTTAACCCCTGTGGTAGGGTTGTGCAAATCCAGGCAGCCAACCGAGCAGAAGCAGAACATGAATCTTTCCCTTCTTATTCTCTGAGCCCTAACTGTGCAAACAGGAAAGACCACACAGAAAACCAATTTGCTTCCAAAGTGGGTGCATTAAAAACAGAAAAGTTGGTACCAACTTGAATAGAGGTCACAATTTTTCACTCTTGGTAAAGTCAGAACAAAATAGAAACAGAATGCTAGAGGTTTCAAAAATCACATTATATCATATCAGAGTACAAAACATTTTCAAAACAGAACAGAATAAAATCACAAAAATATAATTTATGCACAAATTTTCATATTCACTCTCTTTTGCACAGTCCAGAAGCAAAATGCCAACGTAACTTATATTTATATTAGTCATGCCAGAAAATACTTTATTCTTATATAAAATTTCAGAGGTAATACCGAACAAATAACTGAAGTTGTTTCAAATTTCTTTTTGTAACAAAATATGCATATTTTTCAAAATTTTCCTCAGTTCATTTCTTTGATACAAAGTCTAGCATAGGAATCCCGCTTATCTAGACTTCTTAACTTTCTGAATTTCTTCACAACATAGTTGAACGAAAATTACTCGTCACCTATAAGATTGCCACATAATTTCCATAAATATCTTGTAACGCCCCGTACCCAGATGAGTCGGAAAATTACTACATATCACTTATAAACCTGTCTTCCAATACATCTAAAATCTCTACAAATTTCATAAACAGTACACAATCTCACATTTAATAGACACAAAAATAAACTCCATAAAATCATCATTACAGTAATAATATAAATTAAGGGGGGTTCACAATCTCCCGGTAGTCTTAACATAATACAATGATAAAACTTTAAATCCTACCAAACCAAATACATAAATATCTAAATCATATAAAAAATCCTTCTTAATAGTTGTTCCCTGAGGTACTCGATACCCTCTACTTAGTTTAGTCAAGCTCACAATTCTTAATTCCTGGTCCTCAGTTGGACTTTACACATCATTTGAAAAATATTATGAAGATAAGGGGTGAGTTATTAACAACTCAGTAAGCAGAAGACATATACCAGTATGCAAACATGAGCATTTATGGAGTACAGTATGCAAAGCAAAACATGCTTTGTAACAGAGTGATGGTTTAAAAAAAATACTTAAAACCCAGAGTACTTTGTCATAACATAACTTGAGCATCATCATCACATCAAAAGAGAGCATCTAACAGTGCAAAGATTATGTTTCACCCCCATGGTAGGGTTTTGCTATGCCCAGTAACCAAAGTGGGCAAAGACAAGGATGAATCTTTCCCTTATTACTCTCGGAGCTCCGAGTGAGCACTCAGAAAAGACCACATAAAAACCACTTTATTTCCAAAGAGGGTGCACTCAAAGACAGAGAAGTTGGTACCAACCCAAACAGAGTAAAGCATAGACAAATTCAAATACAAAATCAATACACCTTGCCAAAGATTTTTAGATGCCATATCAAAACAAAACAGAGTACCAAAACATAATTAAATCATTTTCACATACTGAAAACAAAAGTCGGAGCATCTTTCTAAATCAATACACAATTTTTCAGATTCTTAATATCGCTCTTTTTTATATTTCAGAGACAACATGATAAAATTTAGCTTATATTTACACAATACATGTCAGAAACATTTTCTTTTTTTTCCTACAGATTTCATGAGTAATGCAAATAAACGACCGATGTTTTTTCCAAGTTCTCATTTTATAACAAAATATGCATAATTTTTAGAAAAGTCAACCTCAGCCTAAACCATTTGTGTAAAACTTAGCATAGGAATCCCTCTTACCTAACTCCTGCAGCGTATTACCTATGCTTTGAATTCGACCTCTAATAGTCTCGTCACATATTGATAAAAAAATATACACTTAAGTGTTAAATGACCAACGACACAACTTCGATCTAAATAATTAAAACTCATAATTCCAAACCACATTTCTGCAAATTAACACGACTCAAACATCCACATAATAAACCGGATAGCTCACTCAATCGAAAATACCATATTCCAATTTCAATAATGACCAATACATCCACCAAACCAAAGTCAAACACACTTCGTCACACAATCAACTAGCCATAAAAACAGTCTGGACTGCCAATATCAACTCAGACTGCAACTTATAACCCACAAGGAAATCACGTCAATTCAATAGTCAATATATAAACCCTAAGCAGCCACCAACAACCCCGAACAGTTACAAAACTCATCCCACACAGCCATGTCAAACTCAACGGCCTCCCTTTTTAATTCTTCTTCAAAAACAATTCACCAACAGTTTACATAGCCCTAAGTTCAATTATAAAACAGTAGAAAATTTTCAACTATCACAACAATATAAGCCACTAATTTACACCATGTAAATTAAAACGGACACTCAGGTTACCTTACCTTGGTTGTATTTCGATACCCAGTTATACAATGCTACTGTCCCCGTTAACCACAATGGCGATCCTAACAAAAGGAATAATTTTGAAATTTTAGAGAGTAAAAGAGGGAGAGCCCATAACTGAGAAACATTAAGGACATGGCCGTGAGTTTACCAGNGGGGGGGGGGAAGAGAGAGAGAGAGAGAGAGAGAGAGAGAGAGAGAGTAAAATGCTTACTGTGGTAATGGCGGATCGACGTGCATTGGCGTTGGGCTTGGCAGCAGGTTTCAGTTTTCGTAAGAGGCAAGAAGACGAGAGGGAGAGAAAAATGAGTCTGTTGAAAGGCTTTATAATTTGACAAGGAAAACAAATCAAGGGAAGGAAACTGCTGAGAACAGAAAAAGTGGGATTGGGGGAGAAATATTCGGGAAGAACAGAGGAGAGAAAAAAAAAGTAATCGTCGGGAGTTGGGGAAGAATTGAAGGGAAATGACAAACCTGTTAAACGGCATCGTTTTTGGTTCTTTAGGGGGCTGGACTTCATTCACGGGCCAGGCTTCACATCTTCGAAATTTACGCATTTTTCAATATTTAAACCCAAAACGTCAAGTAACCTCTTTTTTGAAAAATCTAAATTTCTCAAAATTTTAAAATATCATAAATTTTCAAATATCTCAATATTCACTTTAAAGTTTCTGACTATTTAAGCTCTAACTTATTTATTACTGAAACGTAATTACAAAAATTAATACTAAATAATATAATTATAAACTATAATTATTTTCTATTAAACCACTTTATAGACTAATTTAAAAATGAGTTAGAGTACAATTAAAAATAAAAAATAGTTTTCTACAATGAGACCGAGGCTCATCGATAGTAAAATCAAGTCTATTGAAATATTCATAAAAAAAACACTTGGTAGTTATATAACTCCAAGGGCAAAAATATAAAAATACTTAAAAAGTGTATGAACTGCTTTACAGATAAATAATAACCAAAGGACTTGATGGCATTTCTGTAAATACTAGGGAGATCATGACTAAAGGTTATTTTTCAAATAGTCAACTGCATCTACTTGTTTTTGGAGAAAAAGAAAAACCAAAGAACAGCTTGGCGTCGGGACTCGGGAGGAAAATATTTTTATCGAGAGAGAGTGAGAGGCAGCGAGCAGCAAAGTGGTTTGACGGTGGCACACTGAGAAAGAGAAAGATATGAGTAAGAGAGAGAGAACGAAGAGTGAAAGATGAGTGTTTACGGCGTTGCCATGCAGGCTTCATGTGCACCACTTTGGTGGTTTACGATGGAGCTACTCAGGTTTATGAGTGAGTCTCACGGTGATGGGTTTGAGTAGTGGAGGCTCACTAGGGTGGCTACAGTGAGGGCTAGCGGTTGGGATAAGTTATGGGAGAGACATGCTCTATTTTGAATGTGGAAAAACAGGAGCTTTAGGTGGTGGTGCAAGGAAGTTTGCGGTGTTGGTGTTGGTGTTGGTGTTGGGGTGGCGTCGGTCCACGGTGGTGTAAGTCAAAGGCTTAGTAGTTGGGGCGAAGCAAACTCACAGAAGAGAGGAAGGAAAAAAAAAAACTAGCTGCTTGGTGGGCAGTGCCATCACATGGTGGTTTCTGTCGAAAGGGGTAAATCTCGACACCGGGGGTGGTTTGCATTCGGCTGCTGCTATGTTGGACGTGATACTAAGACTTAGTTTGGATAGTGAGAAATGTTAAGAAATGTTGAGAAGTGTTGTGAATAATTGTGAGTAGAGATTGGAGTAAGTTTGTGGGTCTCATTGAAAGTAATTTTAGTTGTTTGGATGTATAAAATATGTTGAGTTATTAACTTTTAGATAGATAGTTGAAAAAGGTGTGGGTCCCATAAATATTATAGTAATTTTATTGTTAGTAATAAATATTATAGTGATTTTATTATGGTGATTTTATTTTATTTTATTTTTATATATAATAGTGATAAATATTATAGTGATTTTATTTATATATATAATAGTGATAAATATTATAGTATTTGTTTTCTTTCCTCACACACACACACACACACACTCTCTCTCTCTCTCTCTCTCCTCTGCCCGATTCGAAGCCACGCCCAAAATGGGTTTCAGCCCAGCTCGGCGCCACCCGATCTCACCACCACCACCGGCGACTTCCCCTCACACCGGCGACTCCTCCAGCCACCATTGATCCCCATGCGCGGCTCTCTCTCTCTCCCCTGTGGTAACCCAACTAAAATGGGTGTAACCCGATTCTCTTCACCTGCGTTGCCGTACGCGACCATGTTGGGACCCAATAAAAAATCGCTCTAAGACAAGGTCCTAGGCATATATAGACAACAAAGATCGGGCCACTTCTAGGATCAAGGCTAGCCAAGGCTAACCAAGGGCCAAGATGTATCAAGGGCCACATTGGCCATGCAAGACCATATCATTTATTTATCTTTATTTATTTTATTTAATTATATTTCAAGGGACCTATTGGAGGTTTCCACTTTGTAATCTCTATAAATAAGATCCTTAGACATTTCTTTTACATCTTTTGACAATTTGGTAAATCCCTAAGTAGGTGGATTATTGTTCTTGAGATCATCTTTCGATGCTTAGCACTTGGGCTACTTGGGTGCAATTCGTGAATATCTAGTAGAGGATCATCACCTTGCAATTCATGAATAGGTGGTGATTCAATCTATCTTATTTCATCATTATGCAATTCGTAAATCAATAGTGATTTATCTATCTATCTTATGAGTATTTCTTTGTTCCATTCAATTATCCATCTTGTATATATGTTTTCTATTCTATATTCAAAAATCTAAAAATACATTGTTCTTATATTTTCTTGTTTGTTCTAATATTTTCTATCTTGTTCATCTTTACTTTCTTGCAAATCAAAGACATCATAAGCCTCAATCTTTGTATTCTTTGATTTCTCAAAATATCCATATAAACCATAAAGAGAGTCTTCATATTCCTTTGTCGAGTCCATTCATTCATTGTTCGTACATTGTCTTGCATCCTTCCATCTCACAAAGATAATCCACTCACCCATTTGATATTTTCCATTCACATATTTTGACATGCACATTGTTTGCCATACTTTCCATAATTATCAATCCCATAAGACCTAGCCTTCCTTATTCCCATAACCTTAGCCGAAACACCATAAGCTCCACATCTCAAAATTAGCCTTCCCTCACCCATCATATCCCTTGATCTAGCCAAAATCCACTAAACCTCAATCTTTCCATAATTGTTTCTTACCAAAACTAGCCCCCATCAATCTAACAAAGCCCTAGCCGAACTGTTGTCTTCTACAAACCCTAGCCATCCCTCAAGAGTCCTACTTGGCAACTTCCTTAACTTTAAGAAAGTTGACTCATCCCAATGAAATTCTATCTTCACTTTCCAATTCCTTAATTCTAAGAACATCCCTAGAATCACTCAAACCACCAAAGACCTTCCATATCTTACCTTAGACAATCCCTTAATTTTAGGAACTTCCCTAGAATCACTCAATCCCTAAAATCACTCCAGCGCTCAAGTCACCCAAAGACTTTCAAACTCTTGTCATATCCAAAACCTATTTTCCATATCCAATCCCACAAATCTCTCATTCCCTAGAATCACTCAAATCAATCAAAGACTATCTCATCTTACCTTAACCAAATCCTAAACTTTAGGAACCCTAATCACCCCATATCTATCATTTATTCAATCTTACATTGACCTAGTCAAATCTCACATTTCCCATATTGGCCACTAAATTAGCCTTCTTCCACATTCCACCTAACCCTAGCCGAAACACATATTCCCTCTTTGTTCAAATTCAAATTCGATCACTCTTGCTTTATTTGAATTTGACCTAGCCGTCCACCAATCTTTCCATACTAGTGTTTCCATAACTTGGAAACTCTAGTTAACCAAATCACACCACATAGCCGGCCACCATACTATCCAAAATCAAATCCTAAGATTTTAGGAAATTTTCCTAAAATCTCTCAATCTCCCAAGTTCGACCAACTCTAGCCTTCCAAACCCAAAACCTTTATTCCATCATCCAACCCTAAACCTAAACCCTAAAGTGACACTACCCATATTTGATCCTACAATCAAGAGATCATAATAATCACTCCCATATTCGGCTAACCCTAGCCACCAAACCCTAATCCCACTCATCCACATCTCTTCTAAACCCTAGCAACTCATCTAAGATTCTAACCCTAGCCCATCACTTCCTAATCTCGAAATTTCCCTTAGCCACCATCCAAACCCTAGCCTATCTTCACCATACCAAACCTAATCATCATCCAAGTTGTCCCAACATCAAGGGCAACCTTCAAGTCATTCCACATTGCATCTGTAACACCCCGGTTTTTACGTGCTTTTTATTGAAGGGTTTTTTTTTTTTTATTTAATAGTTGTTTTTGAGCCGTTTAATTTAATTTAAACGTGTTTAAAAGAGATATTAGTTTAATGTGCTTTTATGATTTTAATTGGTGTTCTACGATTTAATTTCCTTTTATTTTAAAATATGTTTATTACTGGAGTTTAATATTTTATTTTAATTATTTTTGAGTTTATTTTGTTTTATTTAATTTACTGATTTAAAAATAGTATTTTTGAGGATCAGTTGTGACTCGAAAGTGGTGAGGATTGGACCTCATTTCTTTTTCCCCATTTTTTCTTTTCCTCTTTCCTTTTTCTCTTTCTTTTCTTTTCTTTTTCTTCTTTTTTTTCTTCTTCCCGCTCGGACGTGCAGCCCGACCCCCTCTCTCTCTTTTCTCTCTCTTCTCTCTCACGTCCGAACAGACTCACCGCCGCTGCTCCGCCTCCGGCCGGCTGTGGCCCTCACCGCCGGCACCACCGGCTTCCCCACCTACCGACGAGCTACCCCTCCAAATC
>QEOT01000782.1:49960-62946 GCA_003123785.1 Pterocarya stenoptera | reverse complement strand
CAAGGATGATCCTATGGTTTGTCAAATCTGCAACAAATGAAACCACACTTCATTTCGATACTTTAATTAGTTCAACCATTCCTTCACTACAAACTACATTACCCAAGCTTTAGCAGTTGTTTCACTTCCGAACAACCAAGACACTGAGTAATTCCCTGACACTGCTGCCATAGATCATGTTACCAACAACCTAGCTATCCTACAATTCGTAAAATCTTATTCTGGCTCTTAAAGGCTTATGGTAGGAATTGGTAACTTTCTTCCCATCACCCATACTGGTCAAACACAAGTTGGTACTGGCTCCTCATCTATTTCCTTAAAATGATATCCTACTTGCTCCTCAAATCAAAAAGGGTTTGATATCAATCATCAAACTTACTACTAACTATCCTCTTGTGTTGAGTTTAACGGTGATGGTTTTTTCATAAAGGATAGGAACACCCAATGGATAATGGCAATGGGGCAAAGGAACGACCATCTTTTTATTCTAGATCATCCTCCCACTGGATGCTTCTTCACTTGGTTCCGACATGTATCACTAGATTGTTGGCACCACCGATTGGGACATCCTCACCTTCAAGTTCTCAATAACTTGTATTCTCACGAACTTATTACCACATTAGGACCTCAAAATAATGACAGTACTTCTATCTTTACAAGCTGCCAACTGGGAAGTCTCGTAAACTTCATTTCCTACTTTGTGACAATAAAGTGGCCTTACCACTTCAAAAAACTCAGTGTGATTTGTGGGGACCAACCCTTGTTGTTTCTCATGAAACATTTCGCTTATATGCTATATTCATTGATAATCACATAGGCTTTACTTGGTTCTTCCCTTTACGTCACAAGTTCGATTTCTATGACTACTTTGTTGTTTTTTGTATTTATGTGGAGTGTCAGTTTGATTGTAAAATACGTGTGCTACAAACCGATGAGGGTGGAGAGTTTAACACAAATCTACTTCTACAATACCTTACCAACAAAGGCATTTGTCACCAATTCACCTACCCAAAGACACTTGAACAAAATGGTAAAGCCGAACGAAAACACCGCAACATCACCAAACTCGGGCTCACTATGATGTTTCACGCCAGCCTCCCCCCTCACTTTTAGGTGGAATGCTTCTTTACATCAATTTGTTTTATCAATCGGCTCCCTACCAAAACACTTCAAATGGACTCTCCCTACTTCCGCTTATTAGGAAAACACCCTGATTACTCATGCTTACGTATTTTGGGCTCACTTTGCTTCCCTTTTCTTGGTGAATATATGAGAAATAAACTAGTCCAAAATGTTTGCCTTGTGTCTTCCTTGGTTACAACATCAACACAAGGGTTATCGGTGTTTCTATCCTCCAACTGGACGTTTTTACTTCTCTCAACATATTGTCTTTGATGAGTCCCTTTTACCTTACCACTCTCCTTCTCATTTATATGGCATCCACAACACTGACAATGACCTGAGTACTTTTTTTTACTAGGAGAGCCCTTCCTCTTGACAAATCTACAATACTTCATCGTTGTAAACCTTTGCACCACTAAAGCATTCTCAACTCATCTACTGCAAGCATGCCACTTACACCACCCATGACAATCCATCCCATGACTACACGCTCAAGAGTTGGCATCCACAAACCAAATCCCAAGTATCAATCACTACACATTGTTAAACTTTCTAAAGACATTCCGCCAATTCCTCGATCAATCACTACTTTCAAACATCATTTTGGGTGGGTTGCTGACTTTGGTTGCCAATTATACTTGGTACCTCATACCACGTCAACCACCCATGAATATTGTTAGATGCAAATGGGTTTATCAAGCTAAACTCAAATCTAATGATTCCTTGAATCAACTTAAAGCACGACTGGTGGTGAAAGGGTTTAACCAAATTGATGGTTCTAACTTCTCAAGCACATTCTCACAGGTGATTAAATCCTCAAGCATTTGCCTTGTCCTAACCGTAGCTATCATTAAAAGGTTAAATCATATGGCAACCTGATGTTAGTAATGCCTTTCTCCATGGCTACCTATCTACCCTGGTGTACATGCAACAACCTCCTTGATACATTGACCCAGACAAACCGAATCATGTGTGCAAACTAGCTAATGTCTTATACGGTCTCAAACAAGCTCCCTAAGCTTAGTTTGATTGTCTAAGCCATTTCCTCCTTCAACTTGGATTCCACTGCAATATCACTGATCCTAGCATGCTCATTTGCACTTCCTCTAATGGTTTGCTGGTCCTTCTCTTATATGTAGATGATATGGTGCTCATTGGTAAGTATCCTAACAAAACTAATTGGCTTATATCTAGGGTTGTACATAAACCAACTAAATCGGCCTTAATCGATGTGAACCTGCAATTGGAGTAAGAAGCCGATATAGAACCAGTTGGCTGGCAGTAGAAAACTGATGAAATCAATGTCGGTCGATTAGGTCTTGGTTTGAACCAGGTTCAAACTGCCGAACTGGCCAATATAATATATATATTATCCGTATGTAAAACAATATCATTTTACTTAAGTGAGTGAAACGACATTGTTTTATACCCAAAGTTTAGAAAAAAAAAATGAAACGACATCATTAAATTTAATACACAAAACGGTGTTGTTTAGAGCTAGGGTTTAATAACCCTACCCTTCCCCTCCATCTTCTTCTTCCCGATTCTGTTTTTGAATTCTCTCTCTTCTCTCACGCATAGCCCTGCAGCTCACCCCTTCCCTCATTCTTCACAGTGGTCGCACTACTTAACGTTCGACCGCATATCCTTCATTTCTTTAAGCTCTCATCCCTCATCTCTCCAAGCTCTCTCATCTCTCATCTCTCCAAGCTCTCTCAGATCCTTGGAGTCCATTCTCCTCATTTCTAATAGTGGCCATAACTTTGAGACTGTTGATTTATATAGCCTCTTTGATTGGAATTTTGTGATCTAGCCTTTTTTTTTTCTTTTTGCATTTTAATTTATAACAAGCTCGATTTTGATATTGTTTTCATGTTTGATAATTAATTTTCATATTAGTTGATGTCTAAATTGTTTATTTGTGTATGTAAAGGAATTTTAAAAATTTTGGATCAAATTCTTGGGATCGTGAACAGTAATTCAAGACCTATTTTCCACTGGAAGTGTGAGATCAAATTCTTGGGTGTTAATATTTTTTGCATAACAAAAGTAAAGACTTTATTGTTATTATGCAAGATATTTCTAATTGACAATTGTGGTGTAAAATTATTTTAAAATAAATTGTGGAAATATGAGTGAAGTAAAATCTAGATTAGAGTTTTAGACTTGTGATGTTTGTCATGTTGCAAACTAGTTACTGTATAATTGTGTTGCTGTTCTTTGTTCTTTATTTTTTTCCGTTTTGTAATTGACTATGTATTTCAATTTTCACATGGTAGATGGATTCTTCATCGACTCTAATTGATGTTGATTTGAATGAAACAACCACTAACTTGAGAGATGATTTGAGTGAGACGCAAACATCAAGACCACTTAGTGCCTCTAAGGTTAGGTTTGGATGTTGAGATATGAGAATTTTTAAAAATTTTGTGAATAGTGTTAAGATGAAAGTTTAAAATATTATTTTTTAATATTATTATTGTTTTGGGATTTGAAAAAGTTAAATTATTTATTATATTTTATATGGAGATTTGAAAAAGATGTAATGATGAGATGAAATGAGATAGAGATGAGATTTCTCATCATTGCCCCCAAACATAACCTAATAGTAGTAGTTGTCAACTTCCTAAGAAACGGAAGGGAAGGATCCGTCAGTTGTTTGAGACCATTTTACGATGGTGTCTGATTGTGTAGTAGATGACATTAAGACTAAGTGTAATTATTGTGGCAAGATGTATGCTTGCCACTCAAAGAGAAAAATAACTTCAACCATGCAAAATGATGTGCCTTCATATCCCAAAAATTCTTTAAAATGTGAGCCTTTGGATAGGTATCAAAACATATTAGTGGGTGAGGCAACACCTGAGCAGGGGGTTGGAGAGAGGGTGATGGTAGTACAATAAGGAATATTGTAACCCCCAAGTATAGTGAAAAGACTGTAAGGTTTTAGGTTGCAAAGATGGTAATTACCAAGGAGATGCCATTTAGAATTGTTGAAGGGCAAGGATTTAGAAAGATACGTTGGTCTCTTGAACCTCTGTTTAAAGTGTCATGTCGTGTCTTGTTTAAAGCTAAAAAAATTGTTTAAAGATGGTGGCATAAAGATTTTATTGATTACCGATACTTAGACATCGGTACAAAATCATTGTGTGTCTAATTATACATTTCATTGATAGGGATAGGAAATAGCAAAAAAAAAAATCATTAATTTTTGTTTAATCCCTAATCATCAAGGGAATACTATTGAGAAATATTGAATCGTGCCTCCTTGATTTGAACATTAATTAGATATTTACTATAACTGTTGATCATGCAAGCTCAAATGATACTGAAATTTAATATTTAAGACTTTGACAGGAAATTTGTCAGAGAGAAAATATATGCACATGCGATGTTATGTTCATATTTTGAACATTATTGTGAATGAGGGTTTGAAGTAGTGTAATGACGTCATCACGATGATTAGGAATGTTGTTAGATATGTGCACTCAGCTCATGCAAGATTTGACCTGTTTAAGATATGTGTAGAGAAAGATAAAATTGATTATAAGAAAATATTTTCACTTGATGTACAAAATAGATGGAACTCAACTTACATGATGTTGGAGGCGGTTGGAAAGTTTGAGAATGTTTTTGGGCAGATGGAGAGTGAGGATTACAATTTGTCTCTTACTTTGGTGATGGACACATTGGGCCTCCTAAAACTAAGGAGTGGGAGATGGTGCGGGTGTTTGTAAAGTTTTTGAAAATGTTTTATAATGCGACTACAAGATTTTCTTAATCTTTATATGTTACATCCAACACTAGTTTTCTTTAAATTTGTGAACTCCAGAAAGAGCTGATTAGACTAAGTTAGAGTGATAATAGTTGTTTGATGAGCATGACTATAAGTATGAGAATAAAATATGATAGTATTGGGGGTCATTAGATAGGATGAACTTGTTAATGTTGATTGCAATTGTGCATAATGTACATAGTTAGTTAGGGTTTCTTACTTTCTATCTGAAAAAAACTCATAATGAGACTCGTGTTGAAGACTAGGCGTCGAGTGTGAGACATGAGTTATTAGCATACTTGTATGCAGAGAACACAAGCCCCTCTAACATCTACAATCACAAATGATGGTGAAGACAATCATGAGACAAAATGATTTTATGAGTAGTATAAAACGTCTTTCGCAATTGGATCTACAGGTTCCAAAACAAAGGTGAATTGGTACTTATCAAACGGTTGTGAGACACTCAACCCATCTTTTGACTTATTGATCTAGTGAAAAATTAATGAGCCTAATTATCCTATTTTTGTGAGGATTGCACGAGACTTGTTGATCATGCCTATTTCCACGGTTGCACTTAAGTCAGTATTTAGTACAGGAAGTCATATACTTGATCATTTTCAAAGTTCATTGGCTTCGAGAACCGTTGAGACACTTATTTGTGCTCAAAATTGGTTGAGACATTCATCAACACCAATTGATATCCAAGAGTCCATGGATAATGTGGAGAGTTTCGTGGTAGAATCTAGTAATGTTAATTTCATTCAATATTCATTTGCTTTTATAATTAATTTTAGTATTTTTCATCATCCAAATTCACTAATATTTTATGTTTTAATCTTATTAATGTTCATTATAGAGTTGGGATCACAATCAAGCGTCACAACTATTAAAGATTGAAGGTTGAAGCAACAAGTGTGAAGATCACTGATGACAAGAATTGTTACAATTTATTTATCTTATGTTTTTTAATTGCATTGTTGCTTAGAAAAATTTGTTTTTATTTGTAATGAGTATTTAACATCTAATGGAGTTGTTTTTATTTTTTTAAGTTATCTAGTAATTAGTATAGTAATATATACTTAGTACTTACGCCATCACGACATCACTATTATATTGTTGTTAATTAACTTTTTAACCTAACATTACAAATGACATTAAAATTAAAATAAAACTTGAGTATTTAAAATGGGCTTTAAAATCTCACTACATCAAATTGGGATTTTAAAACAACACAAAAAAGGTCCAAAATGATTTAGAAATAGGATAACAAAATTCCAAAACAACGCCCTAAAAAGGGTCCAAACTCACTCCAGATTGCTAAATCTGCCGAAAACCAATTTGGCCGGTTTTCCCCCTCTCCATGGGTCAGTTTTGACTAGCTTTTACTATGCAAAACAACTGGTCAGTTGGTGAACTGACCTAGGTTTTCACCCTTACATCTGAGCTTCGCATTGAATTCTCTATCGAAAACTTGGGAGCCCACCATCACTTTCTTGGCATTGAGGTCCAACGCTCCTCTCACAAACACGATATGCCATGGACCTTCTTGATCATAACTCAATGAGCAATTACAAATAATGCCATCAAAAGGTCGGACTGCACCATCCTCAAATGAACCGTATCATGATCCGACCCACTATAGAAGTTTGGTTGGTGGTCTCCAGTACCTGACATTCACACATTCAGATCTTTCTTACTACATTAAATTTTCCTGTCAATTTATGCAGCACCAACAATTGGCAATTTTCAACTAGTCAAGTGTATACTACGGTACGTACAGGGTATTGTTGCATATGGTCTTCAAATTCACTCTGCCAACATCCTAGACTTATATGCATACTCCGATGCCGATTGGGCTAGATGCCTAACCACCAGAAGCTCCACCACAAGCTACTGTACCTTCCTTGGCAACAACTATATCTCCTGGAGTGCCAAGAAGCAGCCCACCGTCACACGATCTAGTGCCAAAGCAGAATACCGCTTAATGGCTTCCACTGGAGCAGAACTTAGATGGCTCTCTTATCTCCTTGGTGATCTTTGAATTCCACTACTCTGAGCTCTAGTGTTGCATTGTGATAATAAAAGTGCTCTGCATATGACCTTCAACCCTGTATTTCATGGGCGTACAAAACACATCGAACTTAACTTCCACTATGTTCATGAAAAGGTGGCACTCAGATCACTTGAAAGAAAATTTGTTTCCTCTCAATATTAGCTTGCTGATATCTTTACAAAGCCACTTGCAAAGCTACTATTCCATCACTTGCGCAACAAACTTGGCCTCGTTCCCTGGCCTCATTTGAAGAGGTGTGATAACCCTACTGCTCAAAGCTACAATACAGATAGTTGTATTCCATAGGGGTGTAACTGGTCCAATTTTGAACAAAATTTAAAACCGAATCGGTATGTACCGGTTTTACATTTTTCAAAACCGATTATGCACTGGTTACCCTCTAAACAGGAACTTCCGATTTTACCGATTTTTGGTCCGGTCCGGTCCGAATTTTCAATTTTTTTAAAATGTAAGTTTGACAGTTTGTCATTAAAAATCTGTTTAAAAAAAATTGCTTTAAAAAAATCTGTTCTATACTTTTATTAAAAAAATCTACTTTACTAAAAAAAATATGATTTACTAAAGTCAAGTACTATATTAGTATTAGTTATAGTGATTTAGTATTATTATATCAGTATAACTATAATTATAGTCTATATTAAACTATTAGTATTAGTTATATGTTAATATTAGTTATAGTGATTTAGTATAACTATATTAGTATAACTATAACTATAATCTATATTAGTATAATTACTAATGTCCTATGTACTTATCAAAATTTCGTAATAATATTTGAGTGATTTTCTTTCTTTTTATATATTATATATAAAACTTATATATAACAAATATTTTGTATAATATTATTTTTGTATAAAACTTATATATATAAAATTATTTTTTATTTTTTCAATCGATCCGGTCCGGTTCGGTTCGGTCCCAAAAACAACAGAACCGGAATCGGAATCGGATCGAATCCGACCGGTTTGTGCAAGTAAAGAACTAATTCCAGACCGAAAAACTGGAAAACCGGCCCAACCAGTCCGGTCTAGTTCGGTTCAGACTGGTTTTCAGGTTTTTCGGTCCAAACTTACACTCCTAGTATTCAAGCGTAACTCTAGCTAGTTTGTCTGTCCGCCATATATAGAAACTTTGAATTTTTGTAAGCCTCACACATTCTCCTGTAAATCCTCTGTAATCATGTAAGGCAATGAAAATAACCTTCCCACATAGGCGAGACAGATTTTATTAAAAATCTTCAATGACCTCCAAAAAGGACTCAATTTGGGCCATCCATTGTGGCCTAGTGGCCTAAGTCTTTGATATGGCATGTTAGCACTCATTTTGGTATCCTTCAGAACTTTTGAACCCAACACACATAAAACGTTATAATCATGCAGTACTTGCCCTTTCTTTCATCGACGTCGTCTCTCTCTAATGTGGAGAAGTAGAAGCTCACGTCCGCTACTTAACCAAAATTATTGGATAATATCTGTTTTCGCTTTCTCTCAAGTCTCAACTCCCAACTTCCAAGAAATTAATGACTGGGAATCCAATCTGAGAATATACTTCGCAGTTCGTCCTTCCTCCACACAGACAAACCTCCAAATACAAAAAAGTTGACACAGTTTTGCTCAGATCTATGCAAGTAGCATGGGGCCTATTTACTAGTAACGTTCCTTCTTTCAATCTCCAAATTGCTGACTCTTGTACGAGTAAGTTGACAATTCGTCTTGCTAAGTTGGATTTGGGTTATATACAAGTTAGCTATAATTTAATTTAGGTTAATCTTGTTATGCCTTTTAATTTGTATAGTTTATTTTGTCTTCTTGATGTGACATTATAATGTGATGTTATATGGCTTATTAAAAAAAGAAAAATACTATATGTACTTAAGAAAAACTTATTTATCCACATGTTAGTTATTGATATGCTGAAAATAATTAAATTTGAAATTAAAAAAAAAACTAACAAAATGAGCACTGTAAGTAAAATTGTAAGTACATATAGTAACTCTTAAAAAATTAAAAACACAAACATAAAAAAGTAGAAGGAATCTATGATTTTAGTCTTCTTCTTTTTGTATTTTTTGACGTCATTTTGTCTTGAATATATATGTTTAAATTTTTTTTTTTTTAATAAGTTGCATGGCACTACATTGTGACACTACATCAAGAGAACAAAATGAATGGTATAAGTTAGGGGTCATAGTAGAATTACTCCATAATTTAACTTATGTAATTAAAAGAGTTAGATCCATTGACTCTCTCATTTACCAAATTCACGTTGCGTTTTTGTCAGGTTTATGGGTTGTGATCAAAATTACTAACTCTGAAATGTCGTCAGCCGGGGATTCAAGTTCTAAGATAAAGTTATATTGGGTTAATATATGAATTAATCGTTATCTGTTCTATTTTGATTAAAAATATTATACCCTCCAACCCTAATTTGTTACTTTAATTTATATCCACTACAAGAAAAACGGATATTTATGATCATTTGTTTAAGACAAAAAGAGTATTTGTGACCAAATAGACTCATTTTGAATATATATATATAGTCATTTCGCTGGAATTAACTGGCTGCAAATAAGCAATTTTCTTATAGTGATCATACTTGTGTCATATTGCAATATAAGTAGTTTGAGTAGATCAAATGAGTTGAGGAAGTATGTACTTTTTGGGAGTCTAAGGGCTCGTTTGGAGAGTGAAATAAGATGAGAATTTGGTTAGTAAGCGTAAAATAGTTTGTAAATAATAGTGAGATAGTTTAAGTATTTTTTGAGTTTTGAGAAATGAGAGAAAAAAAAATTAAATAAAAAATATTATAAAGTTAAAATATTGTTAGAATATAGTTTTATAATATTATTTTTGTTTGGGGATTTGAAAAAGTTAAATTATTTTTTAATGATTAGTTTGAGAAAATATTATTTTATTATTTTTTGTTTAAAAGTTTGAAAAAGTTGTAATGATTAGTTTGAAAATGTTTGTATTTGAATTATATTTGGGAATGAGATAGAATTAGATGAGATGATATGATATGAAAATTTTGGAATGAGATCTATTTCTAAACAAACCCTAAATACTCATTAAGGTCTGTTTAGGCTGCTATAAATACTAGAGTTTTTCATAAAATTATAATTATGAAAAGTATGATTCCTATATTTATAATAAAAATCATAGAAAATTATGTTACTAATACTAAATGTGGTACTTAAATCATTATAAATATAATCACTAACAAATGTAAAGATATTAGTAAAAAGTCAGTTTTTGTTTCTCAAAACTTATAAATAAAGTTATAAAATATAATATTATTTATTTATTTTCTTTAAATGAAACAACTGGTGAACATAAATGAAATAAAAAAATTCAAACTCAATTCATATTAGAATAAAAATTAAATCAAGGAAATTCGACTGCAAAAAGTTTAATTTGTGCAATTTTCTCTGTCGTTGGAAAGAAAATCCAGCTACAATAAAACACACTTTTTGCAGCCAAATATTAGTCGTCGAAAATAATTTAGCAACAAATACCGCTTTTTTATAGTGTTTATGGGAATAATATCATTTAATAATAATATAATGAGATAATTTCTAATAAAAAGGAAAAAACTTTTTCTTGTAGTGTTACAATGTGGACGTGGATTTGAAATAGAATAGATAAAACTATTTTACCAGACAAATTTCACAAAAACTCAAGCCAATGATAAAGTATATATTTAATTACTTAATTCATATTTTAATGAAAAATAAACTTTTACGAAATTTGATTCTCAACATCACATTTTTTTTATGTCTTATAATTTTGTTTATACTAGTGAACTAATAACTTTAACAATGACAACTATGTCAAGTACATGCACTATAACAAATACATGCAGGGAGGGACTAGGGGTGTAACTAGTCTGATTAGGTCCGATTTTATATTTTTTTTTTTAGAATCGAACTGGTATATACTGGCTTTAAAATTTTAAGAACCGATACTGGACCAATTGACTACCAAAACCGAAAATTTCGTTTTTCTAGTTTCGGTCTAGTTCGGTCCATTTTTTCGAGTTTAGGAATTATCTATGTTAGTAATAATATGATATTTACATATACTAAACTATTAGTATTATTTACATTATAGTATAAATAATAAATATATTATTAGTATAATTTTATACTAGTATAGTATTGAATTTAACTATGGTCTATATAAGTTCTAAATTTTTTATATGAGTATATATGATCAAATGTGTAAAAATATATTTATAAAAAGAATATATATTATAATTTATTATGCCAAAAAATGTATCATTGATATATATATATATCAAAAGTAAGTTTATATTTGTTGTGCTAAAAAGATCTGCAAGTGCACAGAATCATAACAAGTAATAAAGTGTTGTAAAGAAAATGGATGTTGAACCTACAGAGATTAATTATGCTATTGAGTACTGGAATTTACTAAATTAATTACTATTTGGAAAACCAAAATTTAAAGAATAGATTATCTAAATTAAACTGAATAAAAGAGTATTAAAATTAAGATTTTTTAAAGATAATAAGAATAGATCTAGAGCATTTGATTTCATGTAGCGAATTCTACACAATTTTTCTTCTTCGCTATAGAATTCTAATTATCCCAAGTTAATGATAAAAATTCCTTAACTATTTAATATTTTCTCTTGAACAATACTAAAAATATCTCCAATTAATAATTTTATATCTCTATGTGAATTTAATTAATTGGAGATTCATTGAGTTTTTTAGATTTTTCTTAAAAATCACTAATTGCGGTAAAGTATCTCTGCTTTTGCTCAACTAATAGTACTTAATCCTAGAGCTCTAATTACAAATCACCTCTCGGTCTCATTGCGATTTAATAGGTTGAATAATAATTAGATAGAAAATTGCAAGCATTAAGAATAAAGAATAAACATTCAATCATAGAAATATTGAAAATAAAATAACTTAGAATATAAATTGTGTGTTCAATGCTAGACTACATCAAAGCTCTAGAAAATAAAATTAGCTCATAATGAAATTAAAAAGAAAAAGAATAAAACTAGTCTTTTTTATTGGAATCGGTTGATGAAGCATGCGGCTCTTGCCTCGACCCTTTAGATTTGCCTCCTTGAAAGAAACTTAAAGAATAATCTTTGGACTATTGGATCTAAAGCTCAGACTCCATTCTAATTTCGTGTTAATGATATGCTTATATAGGGTATAAAAGAAACCCTAATGTTTTCATGATTTTCACTTAAAAAATCGTCTAACTTTTAGGACTTATATTGGTAGTCTTGTACGAGCTCCAGGAGTCAGAATTTAGAAATCCTTATTAGAGACAAAGTTGTATCCCTTCAAGATTACTTTCCAACCCATCCAAAATCACATCAATCGGATATGTGAGTAGAAATTTGTGAATTCCTTTCGTGATTTCTTTCTTTATTTTCTTGATCAAAAATTACTTTCAAACCCTTTACTAGTTGTTGCCCATGATGTCATTTAGGTTGGTCTTTTAAATTGATCGGCTAGACTAGTCATCCAACCTAACCTCCCAGAGCCTTGTCGCCAAGTCTTCTCGCCCAGGGGTAAAATATCTCGCTCATCGCCTAACTCTTGTTGCCAATTCTGGTCACCATTGAGTCTCCTCACCTAAATCTCCTCGGCTTTCTTCAGATCTCGTTGCCTCTCGTAAGTCTGGACTTTTCTTTTATACTAAAATGCTCTCATTTCGTACTAAATCTTCTCATTCTTCAAATCCAAGAAAACAAATAAAAATATGTAGAAATAAAATAAAATTAATAGTATTGAAGGAAAACTAATACGTTTCAAAAATAAAAGAGTAATAAAAATCACATAAAAATCACACTTATCAATATTAATAACTTAATATTAATATTTATGTTTAAGATTAAAATTTATATGTTATGTTAAAAATAATAAGATTATTTAATTTTATGTTATAAGATTAATAGAATTAAATAATAAGATTAGAATTTCATATTATATTAATTAGTAATCTAGCGTATAATATATATAATATA
>QEOT01000782.1:8701-32685 GCA_003123785.1 Pterocarya stenoptera | reverse complement strand
CTCGATGCAAAAGAAAAAGGCCTAAGCATTCTCCATTTCATTGTAAAGAGAATTCTTATCATCCCTAAATATGTATTTGTATTGAACTGATTATATGCATAGACGAAATATGGGTTATTTTAGTCATTTCATTTGTCAAAATGATATCTGTTATGGATGTGTTTCACACTGTCACGCATGCAATCACCTACAACCAAAAGGAGAAGGGGCTTCGGGGTGCGCAAAAACGCTTCTAATACCTAAGTCAGAAAATCAGAAAAGATAACAAAGATCTCTTAGCAAGTAGAAGATGATCTCATTTTCATATCTGGACGAGTATAAATAGAACTCACAATGCTCCCTTTCAAGTGTAGTAAGCAGTAACCGTCTAATCTCTCATTTGAAATTCAAGTGATAGGATAGCTATATGAACTTCCCTTACTTTTTACAGCGGTTAACTGATGATGGTTTATTCAAGATTGTAGAGCGGTTATCACCATATTATCTTAGTAGACTGAATCCTCGACTCAGGGCTTGTTGACCTAAACTTGGGCTTACGCTTAAAAGGCTGTCAAATGGGCTTACAAAAAGAGAAAGGGATTAAACTCCTTCCAATATGCAATGATCCGAATACCTATTTGGGAATTCATTCATAAAACGGGTAAGACGAAGTAAGAGCAAGTTCAATGAATAGGACTAACGGTATTTCCTACAATTCCAATTTGAACTGCATGACATGGAGTAAGAAAGACTTTGCACATAATGTTCATCCTCTAATATCGATTAAGCATTTACCGTTGTTTGTGTTGGTTTTCATTCTGTATTTTATTATCTTTAATTACTAATTAATGTGTCGTGGATTCATAAGAATAACATATGGTGATCTCTTAGAATTCTTATTCGAGGCATACATGAATATAGTCGGATAACTAGAGACGGAAAGTGACAGACACTGGCAACACCGAAGGAAGACCAGCCATTGTACTGGTGCATGGGGCCCATGTGTCGGTAATAATTGTTGGCTGTGGTGTAAAGATCTGAGTGCCAAAGCCGTGCATGTAGTCGTCAGAGTGTCAAAGCAGCGATGATGCATGTGGCGCACGCACGACTTAGGTGTCACTTTAAATTATTTCTCACCGAAGAATGTAATTGGTACTCATAATTGGTGCACAATAGCCAATGTAGACCAGTCAACAAATAAAGCTGTTCACATAATAATTGTGCAATTGACAACAAGACATCTCTTCCCAAAGAAAAATCTTTGCAACCGGCAAACGAAAACGGAATGTAACCGATTGTACGTGGCAAATTTATGTGGAAAAAAAAAAAAAAAAACCACAAAAAGTTTAAAAAGTAAAAGGGCAAAGCAAAGAAAGGGTAAAACAAAGTTACAGTCTCAGATTTCATGATATTACAGTCAGTTTCAAACGTGCACTCACCTTGCATTCTATGTTCTCCCTCAACCTCTCCTCCTTCCTCTTTTTTTCCTTTTTTTGAGCCCCATCATAGCCACCTTGTAACACCACAATATACAACCTACTATAAATATCCACAACGGATGCACCACCATACGTAATAACCGATGCGTGCTCTTCCATAACCAACATCAGGACCCATAGGAAATCATGAGAAAAAACCTCCACCATTACACGATTTCAACAACCACAGCATTATTGCACCATGCACACGATGACAACCAACGGACCATTTTCACAATTGCATGTCGTTGTCAAGCCGTATCTTTGCCACCAGCATCCAAGCAGAGGACCACTGCCTCACGCCTCCTACAGATAGTCTTCCAACGCACATACCACCTCATGCAAGCCTCCTCCTCCTTTGTTTTTCTACACCGAAACAGAGCAATGCCACCCCAAACTTAAGAGCAAGCCGCCGCACGTCTCCTCCTCTGCAAACCACCTTCCACCTTCAAAACATGCATGACGCACGACGAAAGCAACCAGCCGTGCCTAGTTGCAGCACCGTGGGACAGCCCCCACGACCCAACCTCTCTGTGTCATCAAACGGGAATCAACCTTACTCACACGGCAATGCCACCACAAGTCGCCAGCCTCGCCCGTTGACCTATACTCCTCAGTCCTTCAACATAGAGGGCAATGTCCGCCAAGAGCAAAAATCGAAGCAGCTCTGTTTTGAAGCCTTGAAGGTAAAGTATCGTCGTCCAAACCGACAGTCGTTCCTTGCCACAGTCGGGCACCGACGCCACCGTTAGCAACAACAGACGACGCCGAAGATCAAGCATCCACCACCCAGTGATGTCTAGCACCACTTCCGCAGCGCTCATGTTGCATGTATGGAGTGTACGTAAACTTCATCCTCCCCACCTCTCGGGTTCTCTCTCTCTCACATCACTTTTTTCTCTTCCGTCCATAGTGCACTACCGCTGCCTTAGCCACCTTGCCGCCGCTTCGTAGCTGCTCTCACGGTGAGTTTTCGTTGCACATCTCTGGATCTCTTCTAAAATATGGCCTTTGCATTTTATGACATAACTTGTTGTTTACTTTTGATGGATTGGTTGGTAGCGGTAAAGTAATGATCATTTATGGTCAAAATCATCCAATTCCTTACGAAAACTTTCAATGATTTTGGAGTTTATCCAAACGGAGAATGAGAACCATGAGGTTGGCGAAGACAAAGGAATGAGAACTTTCAATGAAGATTTTGGAGTTTATCCAAATGAAGGAGTGAGAACTATAAGGTTGGTGAAGATGAATAAGTGAGAACTCTCAATGGAAGACGAAGGAGAAAATGAGGAAGGTGGACTTCGAGAGAGCTCTGGAAATGGGGGAAACTGCAATTTCGAGTGGTCTGGGAAACGAACGGTGAAATGTAATGCGGCTGGGTTTGTGGGAGAAATGTAGTTCTTCTATCCCAAGAAGAAGACTTGCTATGCGTTTGAATGAGAACAAAATGCACTTCTATCATTTGTGGCTGAAATGTAGTGCAGTTGGGTTTGTGGGAAAAACAAGTTTTACTACCTGGTAGAAGACGAGTTGATGTGCGAAGAAGCTGAAGAGGGAGAGAGGGGGATATGAGAGAGGGAAGGGAAAAATAAAACACGTATGCACGCTGGTTGTACTAAGCGGTTGTGTATATCATTTTTCATCTCTTTTTATCCAAATTTTCAACTTTTTTGGACCGTTTCATTTAAATTTGATTAAGGCACGTTTAGAGTTAAAGATGAGTTGAGATAGTTTGTAAATAGTATAATAAAATATTATTAGAATATTATTATTATTTTGAGATTTAAAAAAAATTAAATTATTTATTATATTGTATATAAGATTTAAAAAAAAATTATAATAATAAGATGAGATGAATTGAGATAATTTTTAAATTCATTCATGCATGCTTTGCACTTTGACCGATCTCTAAATTCTTCACGTAATTAAAGTACATACGATTTCACCGTTGATCAATCTCAGCAAAACGTATGATATCATCGAACGGTCACATTGGAATCAGAATCACCAAAATTTACAAGGATTTCAACTGCTGTTTAAAAGTGTCGGCATTTTTTCACTCCTTCAGTGGCTTTGGTCAACCCAGCAATGGAGTCCCTTTCATCGACCTTTACTGTACGGGAGATCCCTCGCAGAAAGCCCAAATTTACCCCTTGGCTGGGCAGCAAGTTCCATGCGGAGAAACCATGGAGCCCAACTTTGTCTATTCCTTGAACTGCACCATCTCAACTTTCGGGCTCCTATAAATAAAATCAAACGGTGGCACTGCATAACAAGCCAGCGGAGGCAATTGGTTTTTGGGAGAAATATTCCTGTTAATGCTTTTTTCTGGGAAATGGGAAAGCTAGCTGGTTTAGCTTCGGCTTTTCTTTGTGGGTCTCTTTTTCTTTGTTTGTATGGAACAGTTAGTGGCGCGTACGTGAAGTACAACACTGGAGCTGATGTTGTGCAAGGCAAATTGAATGTTCATTTGGTTGCGCATTCCCATGACGACGTCGGATGGTTGAAGACAGTCGATCAGTACTTTGTTGGATCGAATAACAGTATCCAGGTCTTAAATTATGTAACACACACATGTATATAGTATATAGGATGTGATTTTGGATTACAAGGCGAATTTTATGGTGTTGTGTGTGATGTTGGTGTAGGGAGCGTGTGTGGAGAATGTGCTTGACTCGGTTGTGGATGCTTTGCTCCGTAATCCGAATAGGAAGTTTGTGTTTGCGGAGATGGTAAGATTTCCCTTTGCTACTCCTCATCCCCATACACCACGCAAAATATATTTTTTTCTTTTTTTAAATTATTAAATATATTTTTTTCTTTTTTTAAATTATCTTTTTAGACTGCGTTTGGATGTTGAACTGAGTTGAGTTGAAATGATAAAATATTGTTAGAATATTATTTTTTAATATTATTAATATTTTGAAATTTGAAAAAGTTGAATTGTTCATTATATTTTGTGTTGGAATTTTAAAAAAATTATAATAATGAGTTGAGATGGATTTGGAAACCAAACGAAGCCTTAATTTTATTCTTCTTAAATTTATTGAATTTTCTACTCAGCATCCATATACCACACATTTGGTAAGAGAAAAAAATAAAAAAAAGTGTGGTATGTGGGGATGATAAATAGAAGTTTTCATTCTGATATATAAGATGCAACTTAATTGGATTAGTTTTGAGTTTTAATTATGCTATATATTACTGTGTTGCTGTGACATTGTCTATCAACCATTACATCAGCTCTTATTAGTTGAGATAATAAATTTGAGGGTTGATGGATAATGTGCATGATCACAATAAGACAGGAATTATATGAGAGTCTAGTATATAACATTTTTCTTTTAGTTTTTTGATTAATGAGTTAAATATGTGATAGTATTTATATCAAGGGTTAATTGTTCCGCTTGATTTTGTAGAATTGACTAATATGCGGGAACAACATTAAGTCCTAGTTTGTTTAGTGAAACCATCTCATCTCATTACAACTTTTTCAAACTTCTAAACAAATGCAATAAACAATTCAACTTTTTTACAATTCAACTTTTTCAAATTCCAAAATAAAAATTATATTAAAAAATTATATTCAAATAGTATTTTATTCAACTTTCAACTTTCATCTCGTCTCAACTCAACTCAACTCAACTCAATATCCAGACTAGGTCTAAGTATCAAGTGATATATAATTTGTAGGTAAGAATCAATGTTTTTGCAAGTCTTTTTATTAGCACACAAACCACATCGATGATGTGAAGCTTGCCACATCAGCTTATATAAAAAAGTGTTGGTACTTTAACTCATTTTATGAATATAATGGGCACTGCAGTAAATAATATAACTCTTGTAGGCAATTGGCTGCTGATTAATTTTAAATTTTGTTACTCATGCTTTAAATATGAAATATTCTTAAGGAAATTCGTAATTGAACTCTTAAATTCATAGAAATGCCATCCGTTTCCTTTTTTTTTTTTTTTTACTTCACATTGTTACTTCACAATTGCATCTTTGTTTACTAACAGAGTTTAGCATGAATGATAGGCTTTTTTCAACCGATGGTGGGTACAGCAAAGTGTGGAAACACAAGGAGTAGTAAGGAAACTTGTAGATGCTGGACAGTTGGAATTCATGTAAGCTATCAGCAAGCAGCGTGTATAGTGCACTTGTATGTTTTAGAGGGAGAGGGATGTTCAATTTTTATTGCACTTTAATGAATGATAAACATCTTTGATTCGATGTTTAGAAATGGTGGGTGGTGTATGCATGATGAAGCAACATGCCATTACATAGACATGATTGACCAAACAACTCTGGGTCATCAATTGATTAAGGAGCTGTTCAACAAAACTCCTCGTGCTGGGTGGCAAATTGATCCATTTGGACACTCTGCTGTGCAAGCTTACCTGCTTGGGGCTGAAGTACGTTATTTAAGAGTGAAGATTTACTAATGTATAAACATTATAATGTTCGTGAGCATGCTTCATTAACTTGATTTAATTTTTGAGTACTGCTATACACCACACTCTCATCCTATTTTGATCATACTAAGTAGTATGTGGCACATTCATCACCATTAGATGATAAAGAAGCATGCAATAAATGATCATTTAATGGTGATAAATGTGTCACATCTTACTTAGTGGGATGAAAGTGAGATGGTAGTATAGTGTATAGAATTTTCCTTAATTTTTTTATATCAACGAATGTATTTTTTCACCTTTTTTGCAATTACCATAATTTCAATCTTTCATTGTAGACTTTTCCAATTTTCCCTGCTGTAACCAACATCATCTGGATAAGCTATGCTTTAAAATGCTTTAAAAGCTTATTTTCCTTGATAATAGCTAAGATCTGATACAGTTTGATTGTTAAATTTCCCTGTAGCTAGGATTCGATTCTGTACATTTTGCAAGGATAGATTATCAAGACAGAGCAAAACGGAAGAATGACAAATCTCTTGAAGTCATATGGCGCGCTTCCAAAACTTTTGGTTCTGCATCTCAGGTTTGGTATTGCAATAGCTGCGCTGGTCATTCTTTTTCAGAAAAGGTCTATTGAGCTCACCATCACTTGTGTGGGTCCTTGCAGATATTTGCCAATGCATTTCCTGTTCATTATAGTCCCCCAGATGGCTTCGATTTTGAAGTGAAAGAGGAGGGATTTTTGCCCGTTCAGGTTCATATATTTTAAAAAAGATTAACTTTGCTAACCATGGCTGGATGTCTGATATTCTTGTCGAGTGTATCACCTTAATCTGGTACACATTGGAACTGCAGGATGATCCTTTACTATATGACTACAATGTTGAACAACGGGTTAATGATTTCATTAATGCTGCAATAAAACAAGTAAACTCTTAGCTGCCTATTGTTTCTTCTAAATTTACCATGTTGTCTTAGTGCTCCTCATAAGAATGCACTTCAATGAGTTATATAAGGAGACTGAAGCATATAACAATTACTTTAAATACCTGTTCCATGCAGGCAAATGTGACTCGGACAAACCATATCATGTGGACAATGGGTGATGATTTTCAGTACCAATATGCTGAGACTTGGTTTAAGCAAATGGACAAATTGATTCACTATGTTAACAAGGTAGAGTTTTCATGGGAAAATCAATGTATTTACTGACAATTGATTATAATGTTTCAGTATCTGACCTTATTCACTTCTGGTTTCATCCTCGAAATAGCCCTTTTCTATGGCGAGCCTTGCCTGTCTCCCTATTCTCTAGTCTATACTACATAGTTTCCTTGACCATCAAAACTTTTCTGATGAAATTCTCCACTTTGGACAATGATTTTCAAGAAGAGTGACAGTTTATGTCCAAATTTTTCAAAAATTTGTGTTTGATATTTGCATAACCTAGATACATTACTAGATATCACCATGATAGTGACTTTCAACATGAAATACACAATAAGTAGATGATTATGAACAATGGAGCTAGATTGGTCTTGGAATTCATCTTCCGAACTGAAGCTTATTGTTTAGGAGGTATGCCAATTGGTGAGACATTTCAGTTGGTGGTTTGAAAGGTACTCTGATTTCCAAACCTGATTCCTGAAGAAAGTATTTTCTTTACAGTGTGATAAATCCTTCTAAATTATATTTTCTTTGTTTAATTCTCTCAGCTAGTCATTACATTTTCAACTCATAAAAAATGTTCACTTCTTCTCACACTTCTTTAATTCTAGTCATACTATTAAAATTTTATGCTTCTTCTATTGGCTTTTCAAAATAAGAGATGAGCTCTTGATTTTTATTTTTTTTTAATTTCCCCATTTTTCTTTTTCAATTATTTAGTGTGTTTTTCTTAATTCTAAATAATGGATTTACAATTGTGTCTAATTTTCACAGGAGAGTCAAGTTAATGCCTTGTATTCTACTCCATCTATCTATACTGATGCGAAAAATGCAGCAAATGAATCATGGCCACTGAAAACTGATGACTATTTCCCGTAATTCCTCATTCCTTTCCTCCTACTTTTGTTTGAGGAAGCAACATTTTTTGAATTTACCCATTGCGTTAGTAAGCTTGCCTAGTCCTTGCTGACAGGTATGCAGATGGGGCAAATTCTTACTGGACTGGCTTTTTCACCAGTCGCCCAGGCTTGAAGCGATATGTCCGAGTGTTGAGTGGATATTACTTGGTATGAGTCATGGCATCAGTCTAAATCTGCCTTGCTGGTTATTTTGAATTAGGATAAGATAGAGAGTTTATCTTTTCTTCCATTTTTATACACTTGATATGCTGGAGACTAAGGACCTAGCATCTTATGCAACCATCTGGAAGATGCCGATTCTATCTGGCTAGTGATTCACTCACAAAAGTCTGTTAACTAAAATTCCTAGAACTCTATTAGGAACACAGAGATGTGTGCCATGCAGAGGGAGGTTGGCTTCTTCTGTCAACATTAGGGTGGAGTTTCTCTTAATTTTTTGGATTACAAACACAAATGAAGAAAATTTCCTCTTTTGCAAAATAGGCAGCAAGACAACTTGAATTTTTGGCTGGAAAGAGATCCAATGGTCCTAACACTTTTATCCTGGGAGATGCTTTAGGAATTGCACAACATCATGATGCCATCACTGGCACTGCTAAACAACATACAACAAATGACTACGCAAAACGCTTGGCTATTGGAGCCTCTGAGGTAGGCAGTTAATCTTCATTTGATTGTACCATCTGAGTTTTTTTAGTCTTCGAGCACCTTTGTTATTGTATGATAAATCTGACCTATGGTATCCTTAAAAACTGCTATAACCTTTCATAGGCAGAAGCTGTTGTAAATACTGCTCTGTCATTCCTGGTTAACAACAAATCAAAAGATCAGCATAAAGTGACAGCAGTTAAATTTAGTCAGGTAAAGTTCCAATGGTTTTCATAGCAATTTTGGTGCTATTTTTATTGAATGATTTTATTTTCATTATACAATTTTCCGTCATTTTTTAATTGTTATATGTGCAAAATAAATCAGGTTGCTGACCCCTAATCCTCATCTTTTTCTTTAATTTTGAATAGTGTCCATTGCTCAATATCAGTTTTTGCCCACCAACAGAGAAAGATATTCCAGAAGGGAGGAGTTTGGTATTTTTTTTATATCATTCTAACTTTGGTTTAGCATAATATTTTGTTGGGACATCTACTCATATTGTCTGAATTGTTAAGTTCAGGTTATAGTGGCATATAATCCTCTTGGATGGAAACGTACTGATGTTATTAAGATACCGGTGAGTAAATCTCTTTGTAAACTTCTTCAAAACACATCGAGTCACCACCAGTTTACCTTCGAAGTACACAAGAGAGAAAAACCAATGTCAAGACAAAACAATAACATCCTCAAAGGACATATATCATAAGAAATTGAATCTCGCTTCCAAGTCCGGAAATTTTAAATATCTATTACAGACTAGTTCTTTTCATATTTTTGAAGTGTGAGTACTTGAAATAATTGAATGTTTACACTGTTAACTGGCAAGGATGTTGATATATCTAATTTAATTGTATGCATGCTTTATTGAAATGCAAATCCTGAACGTTTGGTATGGAAATTGGCTCCACTTTCCATCCTGTATATGTGCTAATAGATAAGGTAATTCCTCTTCAGTATGGTCTGAAAGTTCACAATAACTACCAGGTTAATAGCGCCAATCTTGTTGTGCAAGATTCTTCAGGCAATACGATTGAAGCACAATATGTACGTTTAGATAATGTTACAGGCAACTTAAGAAACTTCTATACAAGGGCCTACTTGGGGAAAACATCAAAGCAAGTCCCGAAGTATTGGCTTCTCTTTCAAGCGTCAGTGCCACCACTTGGTTGGAACACGTATTTCGTTTCTAAAGCAACTTTCAAAGGTAGGTGTTTGAGTTCTTTTCTCCTTCTAGCCGCTGCTTATTCTTGAGTGCCATTTGATTTCTCTGTACTTTTTTTTTCTTTTTAAAATTTTCTTTAATTCCCTCTATTTCTATTGTCTAAGTATTGGTTATTTAATACTGAGAACATTACTTACTATTGTGGATTTTTATTAAGCACATCTAAAATGTATTAGTGCCAACCATATGCTACTGACTGCACAGCAACATGTTTTATTTAATCTTCTTTTATTTGCACTTTGGCATGGTGTAGGGAAAAGCAAAAATGGATTTCTCTCCGTGATGGACAGTCCACAGACACAGACTGTTGAAATTGGACCTGGAAATCTGAAGATGTCCTTTTCTTTAACTTCTGGACAACTCAAAAGTATTTATAATATTAAAACAGGGGTAAGTTTTTCATATTTTGCAGATGGTAGCTTTGATATTGGTATTTTTAGCTGAACCAGTTGTTATGTATTAAAAAAGTGGACCAAATGATGTAAACGAAAGATGGTTGTGGCATCATAATTGACTATATTTATTAAGCTTTATAGACAGTCAATAGAGAGGAGTAAGATAACGTGTATGCAGGCAATTAATTTTGTCGCTGATACAAATATGCAATTTGATCCCTCTAACACATTTGAATGTGTTCAGTTTAGATAAGGAGATAGATTTGTTGAGGGGAGCATTGCAGTTCACATGTTGACCTGGCTTTCCCTTTGTTCAAACATTTATACTGATTCGAGATTGTTAATGCTGATTTTGAAAGTTGTAACCATCTTTCTCGCTGCAAGATTATTGTTTTAGCATTACTTATCAAAAAAAAAAAAAAATTATTGTTTTAGCATTACCCACAGATGATTGCTCATGATGCTCCACGTATTCAATTTCAATTCACTATATCCGGAAGTTGATATCTTATTTGCCTTACAATATCTGGTTAGCGCTGATAGATTGTTCACTTTCTTTTGGGTGTACCTTGTTCCACCTAAATAGACTTTGTTTGTCCATTCTACTAACAGAGATGATATGGAGGCTATATAAACTAAACTGAAAGAAATGATTGTTGTGACCAGGTCCATTTACCAGTGCAGCAGAGTTATCTCTGGTATGGTTCTAGTTCAAAAGATGATGGCCAGGTTCGCAATTTTTCTGCTCGGATCAGGGCCCACTTTGTGACGGTGTACAGTGCCTACTGATATGCCAGTTGTATGACCTATCTTGCAGGCGTCTGGTGCATATATATTTCGGCCTAAGGGGTCCCCTCAAAATATTGTTTCAAGATCAGTAAGCCTTTTTTTTCCCATTTTCACTCACATACTCATCAAATGTCTGCCCACTTATTAGCGGACTGTGACCATTGTATTAAAAAAAGTAATGGTGAATTCCATTCCCCCACCCTCACCCCAAGAACCCCCATCTCATTGTCGTTTACCCCCTACATTTTGACTCAATACAACTCCGTCTCGTGAACTACCATCCATTATCACCTACATTCCTAAACTTTGGCTTGGCACAACTTTATCCCACAAAATACTCCCTCATTGTCACTTAACGGTCTGAAATTATATTCGTTAATGGTGGGGTGTAAGTGACAATGAGGTGGTGGTTCATGGGACTGAGTTATACCAACTCAAAGTTTTGAAGATAAGTGAAATTGGTGGGTAGTTCATGGGATTGAGTTTTACTGAGTCAAAGCTTAAGGAGGTAAGTGACAGTGAGGTGGGAGTCTTTCTTTTTTTTTTGGGGGGGTGGGGGGGGAGGGGGGATGCAATTAACCCACCTAATAATCTAGTCAACCTATAGTAACAAATTACTAACTACTAGGGTTCACCATACTTATCTGTAATGTTATTCTACTTTATCTTTGGCACTATGTCTCGTAAGACAGCCTACTGAGTTTCAAATCTCTATTGATAGTATCTGTTATGAATGGTTGACACTACATTTTCTAAGAGTATCTTTAATACCATGCAGGTGCCCTTGAAGGTCATTCGTGGCCCACTACTTGACGAGGTTCACCAACAGTTTAATTCATGGATCTATCAGGTTATCAATTTGTTTAAACGTCTATTTAGATGTATGGTGCTTGTACTTCTACCCATACTTTAGCAAGTTGCATTTTGAGCTAGCACTTGGGCTCTGTAACTACAGCTTTATTCATGTATTATCCCCTTCATTATGTGGAAACTGGTGTGATCGTTGTATATCAATGTGGCCCTGTAACTACAGCTCTAGTCATGTATTATCCCCTTCATTATGTGGACACTAGAGTGATTGTTGCATATCAATGTGGGATATAGCAGGTTAAACTCACCTTTCCACCATAGTCTCCATATTAAAGGTCCTGCAAAAGAGAATCATATACAATAATTCACTCTTAACAATGTTAGCATTATTTTTTATTCATATACTTCAATCTTCCTGACACGGCATGCTTTCTGCCTTTTTTTTTAAAGGTTACCAGAGTTTACAAAGACAAAGAACATGCAGAAGTTGAATTCACTGTGAGTCACAGTACCTGGCTTTTTCTTTTCTTTTTTTCCTATTTTCTTTTTATAAAATTATTATCTTAGTTGAATACATTTTGTTTTATCGGTAATCTTACTCGAATACATTTTGTTTTATTGGTAATCTTACTCGAATACATTTTAACTATCTCAAATGTTATAAACACCATGGCAACTAATGCCCTCTGTTCAATTGATAGAAACTAAACAAGTCTGATCTCTCTAACTCAATTTGAATGGCTTTGACAAATTTTATTTGCAGATTGGTCCAATTCCCTTGGAAGGTGATGACATTGGGAAAGAAATAATCACGCGAATAAAAGCTAATATGGCTACTGACAAGGTGTTTTATACTGACTCTAATGGAAGAGACTTTCTAAAACGGGTTAGTCTCACACAACTCTTTGAGCAACAAAACCTCCGAAATCCTTCATGAAAAGTTATCTAGTCATACTACTTTCAGTTACAAGCTTCTGAATATCTCAACCTTGCCTTAGGTTAGGAGTCACCACAGGATAACTACTATATTTTTCCCTTTATTTTTGTTAGGTAGGAATATTTAGATCCAGGCTCTTGCAGATTTTCTTTGATTTTGGTAAACTTGTGGGTTAAAATTCAATCCCATGATCGGGTGGCTGATCATGATTCCAAATTAGGTTAACTGTTGACAGTCCCATCAAGTGTTTGAGAAATTTGCAAATGGGTATATGTATCTTAAAAGTAAATCAACCAAGATACATGGTTGTAACTTGTTGAAAAGACCTGTATTATCATTGTAGTAACATCCTTTCACAAAAAATCTATCTATTCTCTTAGTTCCCCTTTTTTTGAAGTTCCCTGCACCAGTAATTGTAAAACATTACAAGTATTGCCCCCTTTGAGGGAGTCTCATGCCCAATGAATGATTGACTATTGTAATCCTGACTTGAAAGCTGTGGTCATGATTTTGCAGGTCCGTGATTATAGAGCAGATTGGCTGCTTTCAGTTACTCAACCTGTGGCAGGAAACTATTATCCAGTAATCATCTTATTAAGTATTTATCTGATATTGAACATATATTGTTAAACGACTAGCAACATTGGAATTTGATGTGGTGATGCTGAATGCATTGGGAAAACCCAGCATTGAATTTTGACTGCCTTATTGGCTATTTGAACTGTTTTGAGCTTCCAAAGCCTGATCGTACATTGCTTCAGCTTGAAGGACATATTTCCCCTGTTTATGATAAAATTGTTATTCTTATTGATATTTCTCTGTTCAAAATGAGATTAGGTTGTCATGGACTCATGGTATCTAATTGCATTCACAAGATCATGAACTTTTCTAAAACTCTTGGATTTAAATATTTTTTATGCTATATTATCTTTAATACATGTAATCATGGTTTCTAACTGCATTTAAAAGATCAATAACTTAAACTCTTGGATCTGAAGGTGTCTTGACTAGATGTGATATTAGGTTCATGGACTTGTGTAGAATTTTTAATAGTCTTCTTCTTCTTCAGCTTAATCTTGGAATGTACACAATGGATAAGAAGTTTGAACTTTCAATCTTGGTTGACCGTGCAACTGGTGGATCCAGCATTGAGGATGGAGAAGTAGAACTAATGCTCCATAGGTTCAACTCCCCATTTTTATGTTGCTTGGCACATGGGTTAAAATATGTTTTAAATCAAATTTAATTCAAATGTTGGCATGTTAAGCTGATTGCCCTTTCTTTATACACAAGGAGGATGAGATTTGATGATGCTAGAGGAGTGGGTGAAGCATTGAATGAAACTGTGCAGGTTGACCATAAACTTGAAGGATTAACGGTAAGATAGCACATAAACCACAATAGTCATGCTTTAATTGGTGTCGATTTTGAACTTTATATGCATGTATGTACGTTCGTACAACGAACGTACCTAGAAAGCTTCATTTCTAATTTACCTAATTTTAGTCAATGATAGCTTAGAGTGATAAGCTTTTACACTTCTTAGTTTTTGGGTTCTAATAATTTTCCAATTATGCTCTCCATCCACTTATTTCTGTTCTTGCTTTTGTGGTTATTATATGTATGTACTAGTGGCCATGGCCTGCTGAAATCATGCCAGCAAAAGCACTTTTGAGCAATAGACTGATGGCAATATAATGATCTGCTTCAAAGATATAAAATGCCTTATTTGAATGATCATTTTCCTGGTTATTTGTAGCAAGAAAAGTTTTCCTGATTATTACTCTGTTTGATATCTTTCGTCCAGGTTCGGGGTAATTATTATATAAGCATTAACCAGATAGGGGCTGGTGCACGCTGGCGCCGAACAACTGGCCAAGAAGTTTACTCACCTTTTGTTTTAGCTTTCACGCATGAGGTATGGCTTGATTGCAGTTAAAGAGTATCATAATAGCTGCTAACTTCATATTACAATCAATTGTTCAGAAGTTGGAGGATTGGAAAGCATCTCATTTGACAAAAGCAACTGCCATTGATCCACACTACAGCTTGCCTCTAAATGTTGCTTTGATTACTCTTCAGGTGACTGTGTTTTCTCATTTTAGAATAGATATGAGTGTTTGATTCCTAAATCTTTTTTCTCTCTAAAACTAATGTTGTAGGTGTTGGATAATGGAAGCGTGCTCCTCCGTCTGGCCCATCTTTATGAGGTAAAAGATAACAAATACCATACGCTTCATCTCCCCATTGAAATGAACCAAATCAAAGTTTACTTGAGACATGACATTACTTAACAGGGACTTCTCCCAAGTCATCTATTGACATGATATATCTGATATTTAAGGCTCCGTTTGGATTCAGAAAGTGTTTCATTTTATCTCATCATTACAACTTTTTCAAATTTTCACACAAAATATAATAAGCAATTTAACTTTTTCAAATCTCAAAACAATAATAATATTAAAAAATAATATTCTAACAATATTTTTTTCAACTTTCATCTTTCATCTAAAATAATTTCATCTCATCTCTGAATCCAAACCAGCCAGTCCCTCACCACCATAATAGGCCAAATAATCAGTTCTTATCCATTTGTTTCATGTTGTGAATTCTAGGTGGATGAAGATACTGAGTATTCAAGATTGGCCAAAGTTGAATTGAAGAAGATGTTTCCTGGAAAAAGGGTATGTCTGCCTTCTTCCAAATGTTATTGCAATGTTCTTCTCTCCACCTCTGCCTGGGTGCACATGATATATAGTCGTCCTAGTGATCTATGCAACATCTCCTTATCTTCAAAGGATACTTGAGATCCATAGACAAGCACAAAAATCTCTCATTAATTAACAATTTTTTGGAACAAAATATATGAATTTTCAAGGCTGGTCTTCTAGCTAGACCATGTTGTAATAGTCTAAAATCTCAATGCAACGATTGGTTTTTGAGCTTTCAGATAAAAAAGGTGAAGGAAATGAGCTTGTCTGCAAACCAAGAGAAGTCAGAGATAAAGAGGATGGCTTGGAAAGTTGAAGGAGACGGCGGACAGGAACCTATCCCAATTAGAGGCGGTCCGATCAGACACTCAACTCTTGTAGTCGAGCTTGGTCCTATGGAGATTCGCACTTTGTTGTTGAAATTTTAGGACTTCTATCTTTACAAGCTTTGAATAGAACAGAGTAATAATGTATTTCCTATGGCAAATGTTTTGGATCTATGTTTCTACTTTTAATTAATACTAAAATAAACCTGCGAAATGCGTGGAAATAGCTAAATCTAAATTGAAAAAAAAAAAGCTCTCTTAGCATACCCCGTTTGTTTTTGCAGATGAGATAAAATGAGTTGAAATTAAAGTTAAAAATTGAATAAAATATTGTTAGAATATATTTTTTTGATATTATTTTTATTTTGAGATTTGAAAAAGTTGAATTGTTTATTTTAATTTATATGAGAATTTGAGAAAGTTATAATGATTAGATGAGATGATTTAAGAGGAATTGTGAAAACAAACGAGCCGGATGGGTTTGGATACACAAAACATCTCATCTTATCTCATTTCACCATTATAACTGTTCTAAATTTTTATAAAAAAATATAATAAACAATTCAACCTTTTTAAATTTTAAAATAAAAATAATATTAAAAAATTATAATCATTGACACTCTTTCAAAATATTCTTTCCTTCCCCACGGTAATTATTATATCCTTGTCACTGTCGTTTACTTCTATGACAGTTGAGCATAAATATAGGGGAAGGAAAGACTACCAAGAGACCAAAGGAATGATCACAAGAAGTCCATGTGATATGAGGCGGGAAAAGGTTGAAACTAGATGAAACGCGTCGTTTGGGATCATTAGAATAATGTAAAGAGTCGTCGTAATTAGCAAGGAATCTTAAGCATATCCCAAATACATACTACGATGGTTATGATGTCAAAATTAATTATATAATATAAAAATGCTTTAATTGAAAAAAGAAAAAGCACGCGTGGGAAAAACTAGAAGATCACTATATTTTTTATTTAATAATATCAATTCAAATGGGAATACTACTATTTTATACTCCAAAAGTCTAAGATATATATTATTAATTTACAATCAGTTTGAACTATCAATCTTGATAATTACGCCAAATTATTACAGAAATTCCTTTAAAAAGTGAAAAAATTAACCCTAAAACTTACAAAAAAAAGAGAAGATAATCTTTTGAGTAATGATAGGCTACAAACCCATTTACAACTTATAAACAACTTTAAATAAAATAATATATTTTCATTGGTTATAAAAAAATAATAATAATAATAATATATTTTATAAAATTTAATCACATCAAATCAAAAGTAAAAGTTAAAATAAAATTTAAACAAAAAAACTATTCTATGACATAGTAGTATACAAAGTTGTTATTTAGTAGGGAGACTATCGTTACTCTCTCTTATTCTCTCTCTCGTAAAAAACCAATGGATCTAGGTCTGATTTTCGTCAGAGGCGGATCCTTCTCCTTCTCCCTCTCCTTTCTTTCCTTCCTCCATCCACAAACCTTATCTATCAAGGTAGTTTTTTTTTTTTTTGCTTAATTTATTTTGTTTCATTGAAGGTCGAAAAAAACAAATCTACAGCTTTCCAGCAACTCCCGAGAGACATGCATGATACAAGCAGACTTCCAGACCGCAAATCGTTCAAAGGAAAGTGGTGGTTGCGAAAATCACCGCGCGTGGTCCTCATACACTACCCACATCTGCGTGTAGTTCTCACTCACCACCCTTTCCACCAGTTCTTCTCGTCACATGCGCCAAATCACTAGTCTCACCACCACCAAATATTTTTAGATCTGACCTTTATAGTTGAAAAGAAACAAGCGTGTTGCCTTCACACTCCATCATAGATTCCAAAATCTACCGGAATTGGTTCAAACTGTAATCTGTAATTTTTTACATCTATCTTACTGCTTTTCTTTTCAGTTTCCTTATTGTTAATTAAAATAAAAAAGGAGTTCGTCTCTCAAACTTTTGTCTGTAAAGGTTAAGTCATCTCCTTCTATGAAGGGTGAGGTTGAGTCTCTATTTAGGCAAAAAGTAATATCTCTTGAACATTTGTCTGTAGAACGTATCAACAATAATAAAGACCAGGCCAGTCACAAAAGGAAATAGTATACTAGTAGAACTCCAAATGCATTATTTTAGTTTATGATGTTATGTTTGATATTGAGACATCCCAGAATGTATCCCATCATGAATATAAATTTCTTGATGAATGAATGATGACAGTTTTCTTTCAAAAAAAAAAACAGAAGAAATAAGTGGCACATGATATCGTGGGTCACTAGAGAAACCCACGATCTTTGATGTAGGTCACAATACCAACATCTCTATCGTGAATTTTTTCCGCTTGTTATTTTTTAAAGTCATGCTACATCCATTGAGAGTTCAATCCGACAAATTCTCTTGAGAAGGCTATTTTTTGGGGGTAGAGATGAGAATTTTGTGTTTTGTTTTAGAGTTTAAAATATTATTTTTTAGTTTTGAGATTTGAAAAAGTTGAATTATTTATTATATTTTGTATGAGGACTTGAAAAATGTGTAATGATGAGTTGAGATGAGATGAGAAATTTTGAAAATTTTCGATTTCCAAACCTGCCCTTAGCCTTTTTTATTTTATTTTATTTATTTTTTTCATAAATTTTTATATCCTTAAATATTTTTTTTTTTAAAATCATAAAATTATTAAAAAAATAGTTTCTTAATTATTAAATTAAAAAAAAAACATATCAAATTGAATTATTTATTATATTTTATATAAAAATTTAAAAAAAATGTAATGAAAATATATTTTACTCCAAACCTATCCCAGGGGACATTGCAATTTTTCAATAGTTCGGTGGTATTATTTTAAATTAATAATCTGGAAATTCGTTACTCGATGCGCGGGCGGGAAGTGCCCGAAACAGTTAAACAAATGGTCACACGAGGACCCTGCTCTGTTACGCCACGTTTCCTTTTCGTCCTCAACATCCCTTCTCTTCAAAGGTTCCCCCCCCAAGTCCATCAGTCATTTCTTCGTGACAAGAAAGCACCACCAACAATGGCTTCCCATGATCCAAACCACAGAACCCCACTCTACCCCGATGTCATCCAATCAAATCCCGACGCTCCCTCTCACCCCACTCCTTCGTCCCCTTTCTGCAATCTCTACCCCTCCATCGACATGCGAGACCTCGTCGAGAACGTCTTTCTCGACCCCCCTGATTACCACCAAAACCCTAACTCGAACAGCTACTGTTCACCCTCGGCCCCGCCTGAGGCCACCGAGGAGGTCCTGATCAGGATCCCCGGTGCCATTCTCAACCTAATCGACAAGCACTACAGCGTCGAGCTCGCCTGTGGCGAACTCACTATCGTACGTATACGGCAGGGGGACAACGCCATTGTCGTATTCGCCCGCATTGCCGAAGAGATCCAATGGCCGCTGGCCAAGGATGAGGCCGCCGTCAAGCTCGACGAGTCGCATTACTTCTTCTCGTTCCGCGCCCCCAAGGAACATGGATCTGGGTCCGACTCGAGCGACGAGGAAGACAAGCGTTTTGGAAAGGACTCTGACGATCTGTTGAATTACGGGTTGACGATTGCGTCCAAGGGTCAAGAGTGCTTGGTTAGGGAGCTGGATGGGATTTTGCACAGTTACAGTAGCTTCTCGATGCATAAGGTTTCGGAGAATGCGAAGATTAAGAAAGGGGAGGCATTGGATGGGTCAGTGGCGAAAGAGGTTTCGCCAGCAGATATGAAGTCGGAGAGGAAGGAACTTATGGAGAAGCAGTGCGCCGCTTACTGGACGACGCTGGCTCCAAATGTGGAGGACTACAGTGGGACCGCCGCTAAGATGATCGCGGCGGGTTCAGGTAAGCTGATCAAGGGGATATTGTGGTGTGGGGATGTCACAGTGGAGAGGTTGAAGTTGGGAAATGAGGTTATGAAAAAAAGGGTGAAGCCGCGTTCCAGTTCGGAGATTGATCCCAAAACCTTAAAGCGGATTAGAAGGTACGGAGAAACACAAATTAAAATTAATTTATTCCTTTTCGTGGTGTTGCTTTCACTTTAGTCTTTTGTTTTCCTTAATGATAGTTTAGTGATTTAGAATTTAGATGGCGCATACTTGAAATGAAAATGGGAGCTATGACATAACTGGATAGCGAGTTTTTTAAAAGGTTCAATAAGAGTTCTCTAAATTGAAAGTGATTTCTTATCATTGCATTGGCAATACATTTTTAGCTAACGTTTGAACATTGTTGGTCTGACAATATGTAGGGTTAAGAGGGTGAGCAAAATGACGGAGAAAGTTGCAAATGGCGTCCTCTCTGGGGTTGTTAAAGTCTCTGGATTTCTTACAAGTTCGGTAGCAAATTCAAAAGTAGGCAAGAAATTTTTCAGCCTAATGCCTGGGGAGATTGTGCTTGCATCCCTGGATGGGTTCAGTATGTTGATCATCTCAAGCCCTCGATCTTTTATGTTAACATATTAGCAGATATTTCTGAATGGCATTTTTACCCTATACTGCAGCTTCCAATTTAAAAGTTCATAACTAGTTGCATAGATTGTGAAATTGTGCGACCCGCATTAATTATAAGATATGATCTATAAATATGAGATTAATTTGGGATGTTGTCATCATTCCTTCCTCTTTGGACAGGGAATACCAGCCTGCCAGCAGAATGGCCCACATGATGCATGTGGACAGGGAAAAGTATGTTGTAACTGTAGAGAGAGATAGAAATGCGTGTGTAGCAGGGGCTGCTACACAATATGATGATGTTTTGAAGAAATAACTTGATAGAATATGTATGTCAAGTGAAAGATTTTTCAGCTAAATACTTGCCTCCTCATTGAGAATGAAAGGTGCAATCAGCAAGATCAGGGATGAATAGAATGGAAGATTTAAGATTATAAAAGAAAATGTGGAAAGAAACTTAAAAGATAGAATTGTAGGTAAAAAGTCCACTGCCTTAGGCAACCGTCTAAGTTGCCTGGGCATTGACTCGCTCCTCAGGGGTAGATATGAAGAATCAAGCAGGAAGAAGACAGATCAATAATTGAGGGTCAATGTGTTTTTTTGAACCCTTTGTCTTCTCAATTGAATGACTTCTGAAAGGTTGGTTGGATGAGTTCAAATTGCTTGGAGCTGATGATTATTGCTAAGTAAGAGTGGAGCTATATAGACAGTTTTGTGTGCAAATACTAGCTCATGCTTTCAACCTCTCTTTAAAATAAGGGGACGGGATCCTTTTTGTGTCGGCGACAGAAGGAGCCACCGGAAATCCTTTCCTTTCTCTTTAGTTTTGGACAGTGTAACATTAAGTGCTAGTAGAGGAGATAAGGGTAAGGAAAGAAGTAAGAGATAGAAGACAGAAGGTGAGTGAACTGGCAACCACAGGTCACCCTAGCATTTCCCAAAGAACAAAAGTACTGAAATACTTAAGACTCCATAATCCAACTTATAAGAGATTTTGAACAGTACATGTGGCAAGATCCCCTTGTGGAATTTTGAAACATTCATTGATATTTAAAGAAACCTACCCGGTACAATGTCCTTGGAATTTTAGGCTCGTGGATATATCCTTTTTAATAGGACTCCCAAATTAGAAACTAATAAGCTCCTTAAAAAGAACAAAGGATAATATCCCATTCAAATGTGCACTAGATCACCCCCCCCCCCTTCCCCATAGAAAAAACAGAAGAGAATGGGAAGATTTTTTTTTTTTTTTATTGGCACTGGGTGTCTAGAAACAGCGTCTCGACTATTTCTGGGGGTGCACAGGCTCTCGGCAAGGAGTTTCCTACAAGTGCACCTCGAGTAATTCAAGGGAAAAATCCTCCAGTCCGATGGCCCATAAAGATTGTTTGCACCAAAGGAGATTTGAACCTTAGACCTGGGGAGAGCATACCCCCAAGCCCAAGGTCTTTACCACTTGAGTCAACTCCTACGGGTTTTGTCACACGTATGAAGGGCGTAATGGGCATAAAAGGCTATCAGGCTTGATGTGGGCCAGGGCACGTAAGGCTGAGTTGGTGACTGCAGTGAAGAAGGCCTGGAGTTACGTTGGTGGGCTCTAGCCCAGTTATCTGTTTCTTTTCTTTCTTTTCAGTTATAAGGCCTTATTGAGCCATTAGAATCTTAGATAAACTCTTATTACTATTTTACCCTTTTCGGTTATGAGATACTGTGATTCCATTGGATGGAACCCTGGGAATGCCGCGGAGTGAATTCCTTAGCTACTAGTATCCTCAGAATGTGTAAGAAGCATTAGAACGGTTATTTTGAATGGCAGTAAAATAGTTTGTGAATAATAGTGAGATAGTTTGAGTTGAGTATTTTTTGGGTTTTGGGAAAAGAGAGAAAAAGTTGAATAAAAAATATTATAAAGTTAAAATATTGTAAGAATACAGTTTTATAATATTATTTTATTATTTTTGTTTGAGCATTTGAAAAAGTTATAATTGTTTTTTATTTTTTATTTGAACGTTTGAAAAAGTTGTAATGATTAGTTTGAAAATTTTGTACTTAAATTATGTTTGGAAATAAGATTGGATGAGATGAAATGAGATCATGTGAGAATTTTGTGTTTCATCTTCGAACTCAAACCTGCCCTAAGTTTTCTGGAGGATATTCCCCCCTCGACGTGGGCAAAATTACATACTCAAGCTTCATTTCACTGTGTTACAGGTTTGGGATGAATAATTAGCCAATGAGTTTGTTCAGTGTTGATGTTAAGATCCAATATCTAAGCTTTTGTGGGTAATTTCATTTTTATAGTAAATTTATTGCTGAGGCAAAACATCTGTATTCAAATCTCCTTTATTGAACATGTTTATTTCTTTTTGGTTGTGCTTTAGAAACATGTTTCTAAATTCTTACAAATAGGCAAAATCTGCGATTCTGTTGAAGTAGCTGGAAAACATGTCTTGTCAACATCATCCACTGTGACAACTGAACTCGTCTCCCACAGGTAAATTCAGTGGATGCCCAAAAAAATTGAGTACAACAGCATGTAAAAGCTCATAAAAATACATTCATTGATACCGTAACGATTTGAACTTGAGAAAAAAAAAAAAGACTAGCAATTTAAGTTTGTTTTCTTGCATTCATGCTTTGGTGATGTTGGCAGTGCGTTACTTCCAGAACTTTGCTATTTCAGTAACTAATAATTAGGTTCTTCTCATTTTCAACTAATTTTACCAATCCAGACCTAGTCTTTATGGCCTTTTTTTCAGATTTAGTGATGTTATAAGACACTGGTAGGTAGGTCATTATGCTTCTCTAACCATTACGAGTTGGAATTTGGAAAATGGTTGTCTTGCAGGTATGGGGAACAAGCAGGTCAGGCAACAAGTGAAGGGCTTGATGCTGCAGGCCACGTTATAGGCACTGCATGGTCTGCTTTCAAGATCCGAAAGGCATTCAACCCTAAAAGTGTTCTCAAACCTACCACCCTTGCCAAATCTGCTGCTAAAGCTGCAGCCAAAGAGAAAAAGGCTAAGTCCCAGTAATTGCCGATGGGAATTTTCCCTAGTGTACCAGAGGTTTGCCCATATACAGAATGTAGCCTATATTTGCAGAAAACTTCTTGTCGAAGGCTTGCACATCTTCAAGATCAGTCGGACTTTGTTCTTTAAAAGGCTTGCTGAGCTTGAATATGCTGCTCAGGCCCTTTTGCTCGATGCTTTCAATAAACTGGGTTCATGGCCCTTCCATGGACATGGGCTGACCCGGTTGAGGGCCATGTAAGAGCACCGTGAATGAGCTTTTTGTTAAGTTATTCTTTGGGTTTCATGAGGAATGGGTTTGTTGTATGGTAGATGAGAAGAGGGGATCTCGATTCGATATTGTACCGGAGGCAGCAAAACAAAATATTGAAAAGAGAGCAGAAAGTTTTTGTTTGGAATTGATTGCATATCTAATCTTTTGTGAATTAGAATATGTAAGGGGCTCCTTTCGTGGTGGGTGAATATTCTCATGATCGCCTGTCGTGAATCGATTCGTCTAATCCCGGGCAAGGAATAACTTCTTTTTCTTTTTAGTCTAGTGTATGGGATAATCTTTGACGCCTAGTTTTTTCATCACTGGCGTGTATAGGACATGTCTTTTTATGGCCATGACAGCATTAGTCCTAGCTAGAAGGGTGATGTATCATGTGTGTGTGTTTGTGTGTATATATATATATATATATAT
>QEOT01000776.1:211758-272861 GCA_003123785.1 Pterocarya stenoptera | reverse complement strand
CAGCTCAACCCATCACCTTTTCACATACAAATACATGGGCTCACCAGAAATCACATGACAGAAGAAAATGCAAAGAAAATAGGTAATACCATGGGTAATTTCCTAGATGTGGACACTGATCATCTTTTTGGATTAGCCAGTAAAAAATTCATCCGTATCAGAGTAGAAATAGATATCACAAAGCCACTGAAACAAGGCTTCTAGGAACCAAGGGATTTGAAATGTGACTCGTGGGTTTCTTTCAAGTATGAACGCTTATCGGACATTTGCTATGGTTGTGGACAAATTGGGCACTCCCAGACTTTCTGTAACTCACGGGATACTAACAAGGGGCAGACGCCATTCAAACCTTGGCTTCATGCAGAATCCCCAATGTTCATGATGGCAACCTCAACTCACAGTGAACAAGAAAAACGTCCTAGCCATTCTATGAGCAATTAACCAGGGGAAGGAAGAAAACAGGGGAATGAAATCACAGAAATGGATATTTCGGATTGTTTGGCCCTAACATCAACCATGCCTCCCACAGTTGAAATTCAATATGGGAAAGGGAAAGCAAAATTAACAAAGGAAGAAATCTCTGTAAGGGGGAACTCGCTTGTTCAAGGAATATGCGAGGAGGAACCGGATCTCCACCAAAACCCAGACCAAGGTGTGGACAAAAGCTTACCCATTCGACACAACCGATCAAAGTGCGTTCGGCCCAAGAACTCATCTCAAGCTCTTATCTAAACGAACGCCATTGCAAACCCCACATGGAAACAATCGGAAAACAGAGAAAGGAGTATCTTACCTTCGGAATATCGACGGGAAAAGAAATCTCTCAACTGCTATCAGCGTCTCTGATGCTTTCCTCAACCTCAAATAGTGGTCTTCTCGGCAGCAAGACTCTAATGGTTTCAATGGTGGAGATGAGTTCATCGACTGTAGACCACAGTAAATCCTTAGACGAATTAATGACTTCCCCAACCACCAGGCGAAACCCATTCAATCCAAGTAAAATCTCCTCTACGCAGATCTATCAAGATCCCGACCCATCAATCATCCAAGCTGGGAAGATCGCTTCAGCAATTACTCTCCAGGATCTGTGCAACGAAGGCAAACGGAACAAATCAGAGAATTCACTCCCCCCAATTGAAGATCTGGTTGATAATCGGTCAAAGGATAAAAGTGATAGTTTTATGCTAACTCCCAACCACAGGTCTTCGTTGACCGAATCTATCGGTGCAAGGCATGTGAATAGCCTTATGCGAACTGACAACCACGAGTCTTCCGTTAAAGGTCCATGGACAAAAGGCGCCAGCCCAACTCAAATGACTACCTCGGCCCAAATCCACGCTTGGAAGGATGTCTCTCCTTAAAATGCATGGAATCTGTGGAAGCCAGCACTGAGTTGTTCGAACACCAGCCCATCCATCAAATACAAACCGGTTCACCTAATTTCCTCTTCAGTAGAACCTCTTCATCCATCTGCACCGAGAAAGCTAGGGCCCACAATAAGATATGTAGCAAAACTCAATTCCTTTTCTTCTCAAGATGGTCCTCTTGCGCATGATTTATCTTATAAATCCTCAGGCTCCACCATCTCACTCGTACCCATCATTGGGTTGGAAGCTTCACAAAAGAGAACAGCTACTGTAAGCATTCAGGAAATAGCTCCACAAAAAATAAAAGCACAAAAGACCTCAGAGACAGGTTTACTAAAGCTTGAGAGCAACCTAAAAATCACGAAAGATGAGGAAACGGAAGCGACAGTTTCGCTCCTATCTATCAAATCCAAAACAAGGAAAATCAAAAATGGAAAAGATGCCGCTAGAGCAAAACCATACACAAGAGCAGCATCCAAGGCTTTGCTATCCGATAAATCCAAAACAGCTGAAGAGGCGGGCTCTACCATGCCTCCAACAACCCCATGAAGTCATTGGTATGGAATTGCAAGGGACTAGCCCGCCCCAAAGCAAATAGAAATATAAGGACTTTTATAAATAAGTTTAATCTGGATATTATCATTTTGTCGGAAACCATGGTGTCAAACAACAACACCACTGCTATTGTAAATAGGTTAGGTTTCCACCATTTTGTGCATGTTCCTGCCTCAGGGAAAAAAGGAGGCATTTTGTTACTATGGCGACCGGGTGTGGATGTAGAACCGGTCCACCTAAATATTAATGCAATATCTATTTTGGTTTACTCTGACCCTCCAAATATTCCCTGGTTAGCAACTTTTGCTTATGCTCCAACTCAATGGCAATATAAGGCGGATTTCTGGAATCATTTGAGCTCAATACATAATTCATTTTCAAGTCCTTGGCTATGTATAGGAGATTTCAACGACTGATTAAGCCAACAGGACAAATCTGGCGGAAGACCTGATGCGTCCTCCTCCATAGGGGGCCTGCAAAACCTTATGGATTCTTATGGACTTATCGATGTTGGTTTTTCAGGTCCAACTTTCACATGGACAAATAATCGGAATGGAAGAGCATTGATAAGAGAACATCTGGACCGAGGAATAGCAAATGAAAAATGGCGTTTACTTTTTCCGGATGCCACTGTCTAGAATATAAACTCCTCAGCTTCAGATCACAATCCCCTCTTGCTCAATACTATGAAGGAAAGGAAAAACGGATCCCCTTTTAAATTCGAGGAGTTCTGGACACGGGAGCCGTTCAGCAACGTCATCATTCAAGAGGCCTGGAATCATCCATTTCAAGGGAACCCAGCCTTTATTCTATGCAACAAAATCAGGGAAACAAAAAAGGCTCTCAAGCACTGGAATAAACTCCACTTCGGGAGATTCAGACAAACATTAAACAACTCGAAATGGAATTAAGCTATGTTCAGAGCAACCCACAAAACCAGTGGAGCATCGAGAGAGAGAAATTCCTTCACCAAAAGCTTCAGGAACAACTCAAAAATGAAGAAACTCTTTGGAGACAAAAATCAAGAATCAACTGGCTAACTACGACAGATTTGAACACTAAATTCTACCATTTGTCAACAACTATACGTCGCAGAAGGAACGGGATTGACTCTATCAAGCTTAGCCCAGGTAATTGGACAATGGATCAGGCTACTATAGAATCTATTTTCATAGGTCACTTCACATCCATTTATACCTCCTCACATCCAATAATCCCAGAGGAGCTCGAAAACCTTTTTGAAAAACAGATTTCAGAAGAAGAAAATAATTCTCTTACTGCTCTGCCATTAGAATCTGAAATCTATGGAGCTCTCCAGCAAATCCCGAACCATAAAGCTCCAGGGCCAGATGGAATGACTACGCTTTTCTATAAGCATTATTGGTTCATCATCAAAAGAGACGTAATAGCGGCTGTCCAAAACTTTTTTAGAAGTGGGAAACTTCTGAGACAGATAAACCATACCCATATAGCCCTCATCCCAAAAATAGCAAGCCCAGATTCTCCTTAGCACTACCGGCCGATAAGCCTCACAAATGTCATCTACAAACTCATTACAAAAATTCTCGCAAATCGCCTCAACAAATCCCTCCCTTCCATTATCTCCCCTTTCCAAACAGCCTTTGTTCCGGGCAGCAATATCAAAGAAAATTCTATAATTGCTCATGAGATGTTCCACTATCTCAAGCACCATAAAGGGAGGAAAGGACAAATGGCCATAAAGTTGGACATGGAAAAGGCTTTTGATCTTATAGAATGGAGCTTTCTTTATGCAGTCATGAGAGCTTTGGGATTTAACTCGACCTGGATAAACCTCATAAAAGAATGCATTTCAACGGCTACTTTTTCAATTCTTATAAATGGCTCTCCAAAAGGTTTCTTCAAAGCACAGAGAGGCCTTTGATAAGGCGACCCCATTTCACCTTTCCTGTTTATTTTATGCACGGAAGTTCTCTCAAGACTATTGGCAAGATCAGAAGCCCGGAAGAAGATAGAAGGTATCAAAATCAGCAGAGAAAGCCCCCAAATCTCTCATCTCCTATTTGCAGATGATTTAATCATTTTTGCAAAATCAAAGGCAAGATCAGTACAGGTGATTAATGAAGTTCTAGGAAAATATCAAGCATGGTCTGGACAGCGTGTCAACCAAAGTAAGTCTTCTATTTTCATTACTCAAAACACCAGTCTGGCGACAAGACGGATGCTCTCGGAAAATATGTCATATAAAGAATCATCATCAAAAACAAAATATTTAGGACTGCTGACAATTTTTTAGAGATCCAGGAAAGAAGATTACAAAGAAATGCTGGAGAAAATAAACAAGCGTCTTGATGGATAGAAATCAAAACTACTTTCTCAAGCGAGTAGAACCATGCTCATCAGAACAGTCGCAGGAGCTATACCTACCTATCAAATGGCGACGCATTTGATTCCGAAATCAATCTGTAAGAAACTGGACAAGAGCTTCAAAAATTTCTGGTGGGGCAAATCAAAAGAACAAAAGAACAAGTTCTGTCTAAAATCTTGGAAAACTATCTGTCAGCCAAAGAAAGAAAGGGGCCTGGGATTACGCCTGATGGGAAATATGAACATAGCCTTACTAGCAAAGACTGGATGGGAAATGAGCAAGCCTAGTAATAGTCTATGGCACTCTTTGCTCTCAAAGAAATATCTTCAATCAACGGATTTTGGATCAGCTTCTCAAAGGGTAAAGGACTCAAGTCTCTGGAAAGGAATTCTCAAGACAAGATCATTGCTGGAAAAAGGTACATGCTTTAAAATTGTAAATGGCCTGATTGTGTGAGCTTGGCAAGATCCTTAGATTCCAACTCTGAAAAATTTTAAACCTCAACCCCTCATACACACAATGGAAATCTCTCCATCACTAAAGGTATCAGACCTGATCATCCAGAATAATAGAGTTTGGAATCTCCCCTTATTAACATCCTTATTCCAACAGGAAAGCATAAATGAAATCTTGAAAATTCATCTTCCAAATCCAAGCCTTCGCTCGGATAATCTTTTCTGGACAAGATCTCAAAATGGAAAATTTTCTGTAAAAAGTGCCCACCATCTCGCCTCGTCTATTGCTAGCACTGCCAGAGAAACTATTCTGAATATCCCATGGAAGAAGATTTGGAATCTTAAAATCCATGATCGCCATAAGCTGCTCCTATGGAAGATACTTTGGGACATTCTACCCACGAGAGAACGACTTAGAAGATTAATTCCAAGTATACCATCCATAAATTGTCTACTCTGTAACAAGTCTGAAGAGACCCTTCTGCATCTTTCATTGAGTGCCCCATTGATTGAGCTGCATTATTGCATATTTTACATATTTAAAACCAATATATTTTTAATTTTTTTATTATTGTATCATTGGTTTTAGATGGAAAAATTGATTAAGAGGAATAAATCCAAGTTGTGAATTAAATTGATTAAAAGCATAGTTTATGCTTGATTTTATAACTTGTGATTTATTTGGGCAATAAGTTCTTCACTTGCACAACACACTTTTAATATTTTATCTCTTGTTTAATTTTATTTATTTTAGTTTCTTTATCTTATTTTATTTTATTTTATTTGTCTAGTTTTATTTTTTATTTTATGTGATCATTATTTAATTTTGCTTGTCTAATTTTTATTTTATTTTATTTTATTTTATTTTATTTTTTTTCTGCGCTAACTAAACGACATGTCGTTTAGTCGGCAGACCAAAACGACATGTCGTTTTTCACTGTGAATGGTTTCACCGTTTAAGCTAAACGACGTGCCGTTTTGTCAATAGGTAAAAACGACATGTCGTTTTGCACGAGAGAATTGCCTGCCGTTTACAGCCGACGACATGCCGTTTCGACACGAACGGCACGTCGTTCGATTCGTCGTCTACCTTTCGCACTGCGCTTCATGAACAGTGCAGATCACTCCAGCCGTGCGCAGCTGCCACCGTGGGCCGTCCTCCGCCCACCTGCAGCCACCAGCAACCCCAGACGACGCCGGCGATCACTCCTCCACCCCATGCACGGCCAGTCCGACGCCACGGCAGCTTCATCCAACCTCCACAGCCATCTCCGAAGCCACGCAGCACCACCAACCTCCTCCAGCCGTGCACCACTCCTCTGCATCACCACAAGCACAGCATCACCTCTACCCGGTCTCCTTCAGCGCAGCCTCATCCAACACTGCATGCAACAGGACGGAGCAGAGGAAGGAAAGAAGAGCTGCTGCGACTCGGGAAGAGAGGAAGAAGAAAATAAAAAGAAAGAAGAGGAAAGAAGAAAGATGCTGCAAACCGGAAGAGAAAGAAAAAAAGAAAGAAGAAAGAGAGAAGAGAGACAGGCCGAAGCATGCGGAAACAGAACCAGAAAAAGAAAAGAAAGAGAGACAGCGAGAAAGCTGGGCGACGCAGAAGAAAGAAAGAAAGCAGAGGATGAAGGCTGTGGAAGAAAAAAAGAAAAAAAAAGAAAGAAGAAGAAGAAGAAGGAGAGACGGGCAGACAGCGAAAAAGCTGGACGGAAGAAAAAGAATAGAAAGAAAAAGAAAAGAAAAGAAAAGAAGGCACGAAGCCGAACAACTCACGCATGCAGACGCAGACGGAACCAAAAAAGAAAGAAAAAGAAAACAGAAGCAGAATAAAGAAAAGAAAGAAGAAGAAAAAAGAGAGAAAGCCGAGACAGTGAAGACAGACGCTGCGTGAGAGAAAGCAAAAAGAAAAGGAAAGAAAGAGAGAGAAGGAGTGGGCGGCTAAGAAATGAAAGAAGAAATGCAGTGGGATGAACTGGAAAGTTTTTCTTCTGCATGTGGCTGAAGACAGATGCGCATGGGCATATATAGTGCAGTTTCTTTTTGAAGCCTATATAAGGCTTGTAAGCAGATGAAGTTTCGGAGGCAGATGTTAGACGCCCAGTAGAGTCTGGGTGGGTGAGAAGCCCAGTAGAGTAGTTTAGGAGTAGTCTGCAGATTTTTAGGAGAAAGTGCAGATGAAGTGAGGGAGTTCGGTGATGCAGTTGAGAGCCTAAATGGACCAACTGTGTTATCGAACTGTTCTCCTTCGTCTGTAATCTCCACTTTTATTTTATTTTTTATTTTAATTTATGTCATTTATTTTTATGCACTTTAAATTAATGTCCTTTATTTTTTCAGCACTTTTAATTCCTGCACATTGATTGGTGTTATTATTAGAAATTTTGATTATCTATATATTTATCTTAATTCATTGTGATTTCTGAATATAGTGAATGCTTGAAAAATCCCTGTGATAATCAATTGGACTTATAGATGTCTCTACCATCAATCCTGCACTTTTATTTTAGATCAACAATAGAGCTCATATTGTGAGTTTGATCAATTGATTGGTATTGTTATTAGAAACTTTGATTATCTATATATTTCTCTTGATTCATTGTGATTTTCGAATACAGTGAATGCTTGAAAAATCCCTATGATAATCAATTTGACTTATAGATGTCTCTACCATCAATTATTCAAACTTAATATTTGGTGATTAATTTTCTTGGGCTTAATCGTTAAATCTTCCAGTTAGACAGAATCATTATTCTAGTCTAACTGAGCTAATTTGATCGCACATTTAATTTCCTGCACTTTTATTTATTGTCATTTAATTTTCTGTTATTTATTTTTCTGCAATTTATTTGTATGTCATTTAATTTTCTTGCTCTTTTAATTTTCAGTCATTTAATTTTCAGCAATTTAAATTCATTGTCTTACACTTTAATTTCTTTAATTTTCATCACTGCATCTCAAACACTCAAATCAACTAAAAATGAATCTGGTTCACGACCAGTAAATCTTCTTTTCACTGCACTCTTTCATCCATTGTACATATCATCACTTTTTATTTTTATTTTCTCATTGTAAATATTTCTACCATTTTACACGAGTTTATTTTTAGCACTTTCCCTGTGGAGACGATCTAGGAATTTATTCCTAATTACTACGCGACACGCTCCTGCACTTGGGATAGCCTTTTGTGCTGCTCATTCTTGAACGAGTCAAGTTTTTGTCTCTAGAATTCTCTAGAATCACAGTAGATGGCCACTAAATTTATCATCTTTGGGAGTAGTTTCAATACCAGATTGGATCCATTATATTATACATCCCAAGCAAAAATTAGGCCTGGCCTCTCAGGAAGAGCACCCCTTCAAAATCTTTGCTGGGCTGATTCTAGATTTTATATGGAGACTCCGGAATGACCAAATACTCAACCCCAAAGATCTTTCTCTCCAGAATCTCTCAAAGCAACTAAACCTTTCTTACCAAGAGAATCTACATGCATGGAAAGGAAATGGCAAAACAAAAAAGAGAAAGTATGGGAAAATCCATTGGGGAACCATATTAGCATAACTTTTGATGCAGCAGTTAAGACCTCATTTTCACTAGTCTCGGCAGTCAGCAGAAACTCAACAGGAGAAGTCATTGAATCTGGACTGAGCGCAACCTAACTACAACCCCGGTGATCGCAGAAGCTCTTGCGGCAAAGCTAGCTCTCAAAATGGCGGAACATCTCAACCACCCCAATATATGGTTAGTTGGCGATTCTCAGTTGGTCATCTCCTCCATTTATAAAGAGGAACAAATCTGGCAAATAGAAACAATTACAGATGACATCGCAGCCTTGTTGGAAACTCAACATCGTTTGGGTTGAAAATTCCACAAGATAGATCGATCTCAAAATCGACTTGCGCACTCGATAGCGCAATTGGTAGCTACAAACTCGCTGTTTGGTAGCATTACGCTAGAAATTATTCCTAACTCTATTTTGTATATTGATAGTGGGAAAAACCCTCCTTGATGTACTATTATTTTCCTTTTTAATATATGCAAGCTTGATTAGAAAAAAAAAAAAAAAAAAAGGTAGTTTAAAGAAGGTGGGAGCAAACATATCCTTTTTTTTTTTTCTAGTCCCATGAAATTTACCCCACTTTAGGAATTCTTTTTCTCACTTTCTCTCAAGAAGCTCCTTTTTTTCTTTTTCTTTTGAAAAACTTAGGGTGGGGAGTTGTACTCCCTTTTATAGAGGGGGCGAATGGCCTCTGGTTGTGTTTTGTTTCTGATTTGGGGAGTGAGATGAGAATTTTTTATTTTAAATGAAAGTTTAAAATATTATTTTTTTAATAATATTATTATTTTGAGATTTGAAAAAATTAAATTATTTATTATATTTTGTGTGGAGATTTGAAACAATTAATATATTGATGAGATGAGATGAGATGATATAGAATTTTATATTTTGTCTTTGTTCCAAACCTACCAAGTCGGTTGAATTGAGGCTAAAACCGGTATTCCAACTGTCTTCCTTTCACACGTACTATATAACTGGAAAGCTAGACTTAAACAGATTTCTTTAGCTCAGGTAAACACCCCAATAAGCCTCGAAAATTTAAACATTCATGATTAGAACTTCTCCCAGGACCCTATTGAAATTCCCATTACATTTTGATTTTTATTAACAGGACAACTATCTAAGTTATTGTTTTATGAGTAAATAACTATATATTAAGTTCTTATATGTTTATGAACTGGTAGAGAACCTCAACTGGCATATTTGAGATCTAAAATACTGGTATGCATCATCGTTCACTTTCACAAAACTTCTCGATTCATCTCATTTCATCTCATCTAATTATTATAATTTTTTTAAATTTTCACATAAAATAAAATAAACAATTCAATTTTTTTAAATTCAAAACAAAAATAATATTAAAAATATATATTCTAACAATATTTTATTCGATTTTTAACTTTTATCACATCTCATCTCATCTGTAAAAATAAACCAGTCAGTTTTTAAATGCGTCTCCTATATTCCATACACGTGCTTCTTTAGACAACACCAATGATCAATAACCCAAAAACAAAAATTTCTATATATATATATATATATATATCTATGTACCTTGAAGGAACCATTCTGCTTCGAGTTTCTTGACCACTCTAGTCCCAACACTTGACTCGATGTCTGGTACCAAGCCCTCAACACATGATCACCATAAACCTTCCGTGCCACTGCAAAGTCCCAAGAATTCTTCGCCGAATCGTAGCACGGTTCAAATGTTGTCACCCCTTCGTGAACATAAGTGTACTTCAACTTGCAATTTGTCGAGCCAAGCGCGTGATTTTAGCTGACAGCTTGTTCGCAGAATCGAGCACCAGGATCCGTCCAAAGTTGTCTTCTTGTAGGAATGAAAGCACTAAAACAGATATATAAAAATATATATATATATATATGCACGAAATCAGAAACCAGATTACATATATCAGGAATGCATGAAATCAGAAAACAGATTACATAATCTCAGCACCTTTGTGCATGGTAAACTTTCATTCTCACTACAAGAAAAAAAAACTGTTTATTTATAACTAGTTATTTCTTGTAAAAATAATTATTTTCTATTAAAATGAGTCTGTTTTGATACCGAATAGTCATTCTTGTCGTAAATAATTTGTCTGAAGTGTTTTTTTTTTCTTTTTTTTAGTGTCTATTCTAGGAAAGTCTAGGCTGTTAGTCGATTGTATTTTCTCATTTATTGATAGCATTCTCTTAATTCCTTCCTTTTTCATAGTTTCCTTAGTTAATAGATTGTAAGTACTTAGTTGACAGATTGTAATCATCCTATATATGTAAATAATATACACCCTCTCTATCTCAACTTGTGAGATAGCTTTTTCTCAAAACCTCTTCAGGCCACTACTGTGAATGTAAGTGAGATTCAACGGTTTCTCTGCAACCCTAGCGGTGCTCATAAACTGAAATTGGAAGCGTCCTAATAAAAATCTTATTACCAGCATTGAGAAGAATAATAACAACTCGAGTAATATTATATACAGTTATGAAGTACGCAAGCGTCGTACAGTTGTTTTGAAAAAAAAAATTTACTATTAAAAAATTTATTATTTTTTCATGTGGCTTACGCACTTACGATTATAACTATCATTTCTCTAACAACTCATGTTATAGAAACACATATATACATACATGCATGTGCTTATTAAAGTATAAGAAACCCAACACTGTGTTTGGTAAAAAAGAAACCGATACTTTAAGAAACCTTTGTTTAAGTATACATACAGCTCGGAGCTTGACATCGCCGGCGTTAAAACTGAGCGTAGCATGGGCGACCGGGCCGTTGCTTTTCTTTGTTTCGTATCTGCCTTTCATCGAAACCTTCAGTTTGCAGAAACCACAGAGAGAGAGAGAGAGAGAGAGATAGGTACAGACGGTGAGAACAAGAAAGGATTATTGTCTTGTAAGTTTGTAACTATCGTATATCGTTCCTGCGGTTGGTCGTTTTTTTCTTTTTTTAATTTATTTTGACGGCTACCCTTAATAGAATAAAATATAAAGAAATATTTTATTCTCAAAGTACGTGGCAGAGGCATATAATAAAAGAGGAATTCTTGAGAGTTATGTAATCGTTTTAAAAATTAGTCTAATTTATTATTAAATTTTTTTTTTCATATAAATATCGTATTTACTCACTTTTCTCAAAAAGATTATGTGGCATTTGCACATTTCACGACTGCAAATATCATTTCTTCTAATAAAATACTTAACGTGTAGAGCATATCTAATAAAATATTTACATGTCATGATTTGATTTAAAAAATAAAATTTTAAATTTGAATTTCACAAATCAAATCTTACTATTTAAATGATGTTGATTGTGTGCACTACATATCGGGTGTGTTTGGGATTTTCTTCGATTTATGAGTTTACTTTTGTAAAATTTTTGTGTGATTGCAACAATGCCCTTCTTACGGGCATGCTTGGGGTTGCACTTGGGATCTTAACAAAAAAAATTCTATTCGCCAGTAGTCCTACATTACACTTTTTTTTTTTTTTAGTAGATATGTGATGTAAGGCTAATGAGTAGAAGAACGATTTTTTTTTTCTAAGCAAGCAAATTTCATTAGAAAACGAAAAGATGATACATGAGGAGGGGGTAAGGTTCCCCAACAAACACCCCAATACAATAACTACAGTGCAAAAGTGATGTAAAAAAGGAAAATAAAACTGGTTTTGGGACCAATTTTTTGGTCCCCACCCATGCCTTACAAAGAGGGCACCATCTTAAAAAACGGTTTTTCAGTAAGCCACCGCTGGAGTCGGTGTAAGCTATGGGTGTACTACAGTTTGTATTCTTGAGATATTTTTTAAAAAGATCCGTAATCCCTTCTTCAAGGATCATTGGTCAGGGAAAGCGATATCATAGTAGAAAACCCGACATTGGTTGGACTAATCTGCAGTGGATCATTTGTCTTCCCACGCATCTCTAGTGGCATGTGGAGGCCACGTGCCCGATGGTTGGGAGGTGAGGTGGGACAGATCTAAAAGATCGTGAGATGAGGAATCTGTTGGTAGGTCACGTATAACTGGCAGAGTCGTCGAGACTCAACGGCGAGTGAGAACTATGCACGGAAGCGTTGAGATTTTTTAAGTGATTCCGCGTCGTTCCAATACATCGGCGACAATAGGGTTGTGTGGTGGGGCGCGTGTAGACTGATGGTGGCCAGAGTGCAATAGATCTTATGAAAACCGAACCGGTGGAGGGAAATAGAGAAAAAAAAACACTACTATGAAAGCATATTCACATAGTGGTAGTGGAAAGGAAATGAGGATGAAGAGGAGGGTAAGAGCCACAACTCCACCCTCCTCTACGACGGAGGCACTCAGAATGATTTAGGCTTTCTATAGAGAAGGCAGAGCTTCTTTTTCTAGAGAGTAGAAGAACGCTTTATCAAAACCTCTTATGCTTAAATATCTCCCAAGAGAAGTATCCTTTGATGGGTCATCAAGCTACTTCGTGCACAAGAATATTGCCAGCATCATATATATGAGTTTTATTAGGGGTGTAACCGGTTCGGTCTGATCTGGTTTTAGACAGAATCTAGGATTGGACCGGTATGTACCAGTTTTGCATTTTCTAAAACTGATTACGTACCGGTTACCCCTCTAAACTGATACTTCCAATTTTACAGGTTTTCGATCCTATTCAGTTCGGGTTTTCGATTTTTTATAAATGTAAGTTTGATAGTTTGTCATCTGTCTGTGCATGCAAATTACTATATGATTCTTAATTGATTTTGGTAGTTTTAAGCCACATTTAAAGATGTTTCAATTCTCGTTACCTATTCAAACTGAAAGATGATTCTATTTATACAGACAGTGATTATGATTAAAAATGTTACAATGTAGTTCAATCAATACACTAATTTCCTAGGCACTGTTGAATAATCAGGAAGTGACCATGTACCATGTTTGAAATATTTGTCAATTGGATGCCATTTAATTGTAATTTACTACATATTGACTATATATATAAAAACCAGATGCAATTATCCCATTTTCGTAAAGTTATAAACCCAATCATAAAATCCTAATAACACAAAACCCTAATAACATAGACACAATTACAAAAATCCTAAATTTTGGATTCGAAAACCTTAATAAAACAAATACCATCTATAGTTCTACTAGGTTTCAAAGTAATTTAAAAAACACAAAAACAAATTACCGTGAGTCCTTGAGGAATCAAAGACAGAGAGAGTGAGGTGAGTCCGAGGGTCTATGCGCAGTAGGCTACGGGCCTGTGGCTAAGTTATGTGCAACAGCCGATGAGGTGGCAGAGAGACAGAGACGAGAGAGTGAGGTAGAGAGTGGTGAAAATTGAAAACTGAGGGATTTTGGGTGGGGGGCTGAAAAGTGACGAAAACTAATGTTGAAATGGCGCCGTTTGGATTGAAATTGGACCCAAATGGCGCCGTTTCAACAGACGGTTTATTTTAAAAAAAAAAACGCCGTTTCACGCAACTCAGTTTCAAAATTCTCCCCCCCAAGACTTAAATGGCGCCATTTAGGTCCTGTTTTATACAAAACGGTGTCATTTTTGTTTGGCATATGAGGTATAATATTATTCTTTTATCTTTTTGGCACATAATTTAATTAAAAAAATTATCTAAATTACTAAAATTAAAATTAAATAAACTATTCAATGTGGATATTTAATTAAGTGATTAAAAAAGTAATTAATTATATTTATATTTATGATGTCAATTGCTAATTTGTTATTAACTTAGAGTTAGAGTATGTCAATGTGTTAATATTATGAATCTATGTTAATTGTCAATATATTAACCTTTTTAGTTTTCACAATTTGTATATGATTACATTTAGTTAATTACATTAATATTTGTAATTTCTTTATACTAAATAACTATAGACTATATCAATATTAATACTGACATCCATATTATAAATAGTAGACTTATAGTGAACTTAATACTATTAGTCTATTATACATATATTATGCTATAACTCTAATATATTACAATGATATTAGTATTAGTTGTAGTGATTTAGTATAACTATAGTCTATATTAGACTATTAGTATTAGTATAAACTTATAGTGATTTAGTATAGCTATATAATATATTAGACTATATAATAGTATTAATATTATACTATCAGTATAGTTATAAACTTATATATTAGTATTAGTTATAAACTTATAGTGATTTAGTAATTTAGTATAACCTATAACTACGAAGCTTAATTATATTAGTATAACTATATTAGTATAACTACTAAAAAAATTACAAATGTTCATATTTAAGATTAACATTTTATGTTATAATTTATAAATTATAATATAAAATTATTTTATATATGATATATAATTATATATATTATATATACAACTTTCACATATGATTATATATTATATATAAAACTTACATATAAAAAATATTTTGTATAATATTAATTTTGTATAAAATTTATTATATATTTAAAATATTAATTTATATATATTTATCTAACTGGTCCGAAAAATCTTAAAACCAGAACCGGACAGGTTCTAACCGATTTTCCTAATGTAAGAACTGGTCCCGAATCAGACCGGTTCAAAATGAATCCAACCAATCCAGTCTTGTCAGATTTTTTGGTCTAAATTTACACCCCTAAATTTTACTATTTAGGTCATAACTAACCAAATTTATCCTCGAATCATATACATTTTTTTCATAACATTCTACATTTTCATTTTTAGACATACAAAAACATTCAAATTATAAATATTTTTACTAATTCTCTTCAAAAATATTTTCACTTCTTTAATAAAAAAGACATTAAAAAATAGATAGCATTATTAAAAAAAAAAAAAAATTGACATGCCAGCAGTGGTGGTCCTCGTAGGTGGTCTGTCAATTTCTTTAATTAAGTTTTTCTTTTTACATAAATTTTAACAATTCAAACAAATTTTGAGATGAGATCCAAAATTCATAGAAGGTTTTATCTTTAAACATATTTCACTCCAAATAAAAAGCTTTCCAAAATTATGTACATCTAAACAAATGCGTGCGAGTTTTTGTGTAAACATATTAATATATTATATATTGTGTGACTAGTTATAAAGAATATTTTAAACTAACATAAAATTTTTATATTAATTAATATAAAATTATATTAATAATGCATTTAATATACCACTAAATAAAGTTGTAAATAATTTTTATTCTAGGTGATAAGTGCTATGCTCGGCTACAAAACTGTAGTCTTTGTTTGAACCTATCCGACTTTAAATAATAAATTTAACTATTAAGAATCATTTTTAAACATGTTACATTTATTTAAAAATAATATAAAAAATTATTATTTTTATCTAAAAATGACATAAAAGGTGATTTAAAAGTTGTAATGTTATGGATATGGTTAGATCAAATGCAAAAGTACTGTTAGTATCTTAAAGTTGTCTGAATATTTTTGTACATTAACAATTTTTTAAATTGGAATTACGTTCGCATTATTTAGAAAATCAGTTTTGCTTAAATGTGTTTTTTGATTTATTTGAGATTAAAAATATTTTAATATATAAAATATATAATACCTGAACAATTTAATTTTATTATCAAAGAGCTTTTTAACTATTTAAATACTTGTTAAAATAAAAATTCTATTAATTCTTTTGATATTATATATATTTTTTATTTATTTTTTATGTTTTCTTAACTTGTATGAGTATAGAAATGCTAAGTAGAAAGAAATAAATGGGCCTGTCTTGCTAGAGCGAATGCCTGCGTTGACGTGAGTGCAAAACACACATACGGACACAAGAAGCTCGCACGCGCGACGCGTGCGAGGCGAAAGCGCGAAAAACCGAAAAGAGCTGGCGGGGATGCGAGTTTCAGATCTTGGTTTTGGGGAATTGAAAGAATTTGAAACCCTAAAATCATACCTAAAAAGAGAGAGAAAGAAAGATAGAAAGAAAGAGAGACGATCTGATTTGGACTGCCTCAGTTTGGTCCACTCCTAGACCTATCTTGTTCTTGCTTAATATTCATCTTTTCGAGTGGAGAGTGCTAATTTTAGCCAGATAGGTACTCTCCATTACCGTGAGAAGCTCTTCTTTCCAATTTCTGGCGGCATGGTTTTTTGAAGCATCTGTTGGGGTAGGCAGTGAGCGACATTGCGACAGACAGATTGACCCAACAAACAAAACCCATTCCCCTATATTGACTCGCTACTCGCTCTGCATTCCGTGCCCCAAACCCTAAAACATTGGTTCCATTTCAATAGAAACGCTCTTCCCCCATAAGTCACACTGCTTCCCAGCTTTTCTTTTCAGATTCTATACTTCAGGAGTACGTCTCTTTTTGAGTGCGAAAAAGATTATACATTTTATTGGTGGTCTGGTTTCATGCTGAGAATGTGAGCTATTGCGGTGAGTTGGGTCCTTGGCCTATCAGTGATTGTTAGGTGGTTTTAATGTCTGTACTTCAAAAGTTTTTTCAGACTAGAGAATGTAAACTGTGAAGCATATATTATGTGTTAGTATTTTCAGGCTAGAATGTAAACTTTGAAACATGTTATGTGTTAGTTATTTACTTATTTCCTTATTGAATTGGTAATTGTCTAATGAGAAAACTCTGAATTTACATTAGGAATATGATTACCATGTGTTGTCCATGCCGTTAAGTTTATTGGTGTAGCTTATTGGTTGCAACAAGATCAAGGTAAGTATTGGCTGGTATGCTTATGTATTATTATTAATCTGGTTCCCTACCGTTGAGTTTTCTGATACGATATTTAACCATAGGCTACTTCTATCTACGCATATACCTATAAAAAAACTTATTCTACCCATATAAACCCATATACATATTATCACGTGTGGATATTGGGACAATTGATGGAGGCATAGTTACTTTTCGAGCATTTCTAGAAATTTTGAATTGAAGGCTGTTTTGATTGCATGAAATTGGGGCATTTGGAGTTGGAGGTTTCAATTCATTTTTCACTATATGGTTGCTGCACATAATATTGGATTTGGAATTGAATTTTAATTCCATAAGCTTCAAATTTCTCAAAATTTTTAAAGTGTAAGCTGCTTGCTAGAATTCCAGGCAACTGAAGTTCCGAGTCATACCTTTAGTGCAGTATAACTCTTTAGTGCAATATAACTTTATAATCCTAAAATTTCGTCGTGCAAAGCAACTTCATGGGATGTTCAATTTATATGGATTATGCGCAAAATTTCTTGCTTACCCAAAGTTGAAATTGGATATTTATGGTTGGGGTTTTTTTTTTATAGAGGTATCCACTGATTATTAGCGCAGCTGCACAGGGCTCCACAACATGAAAAACTAAGATCATGGAGAAAATCGGGAATTGAGTTCATAATTTATTGTGGAGACAGAAGCTACCTTATGAAAAACTACCTTTGTGTTGTACTTACAATCACGTTTTTGCTAAATCAGGGGTGATAGCTATAATTTATAAACCTCAGAATTCATTTCCTTTTTACCCTTAATCCCCATGGTCTCTGAAAACTAAAGGAAACATGGGCGAATTTGCAGTTACCGGGACCATGACTAAGAAATTCTTTGTTTTAATCATGTTGTGCAAGTCTGAAAAAAAGTCAGAGATCATTTTGTCTATATCATGCCTTAGTTAATGTGCAAAGTTGTTTCATGTCCTTGCCTGAGCAAACTTTTTTTTAGTCGGTGCTTTTATTACAATTGGTTATATTGTATCTTTTTATTGCTTCTTGCCTGGTTTTGAGTAAAGTTGTTTTGGTTTCAGGTCAGGCAATTTAGCAACAGTGGTAACATCAGTTAACAAGTGCAAAGAGTATAATCTTCATCTCATCAAATGGAGTTGAGGAGTTGTGAGCAGATGCACTTTATTCAGGCTGTTCAAGGTGGTTTGGTGACAAAAGTTCTTAATGTGACTCGTGGAAGGCCTGCACTCACCTTCAAGAAGGTTAAAGATCTATATGAAGCTGCAGATGTCAAAAGTCATGAGTTGCTTCAAAAACTTCGTCCAAAAGATGAGTTTGAAAGTTTGCCATTTGAGAGTGATAGGATAGAGGTCAACATCCCATGCCTACCTTTGGCAGACAGAAGAACAATCAAAAGGGAGCCTGCTGCTTCCAACTTATTTTGCAATGATGGTGACAAGAGAATTGACAGTGAATTGGATGGTCTAGACCTTTGTAGCATGACACTGAAGCAAATTACGGAGAGATGCAACTTAAAGAAAAGGAAGCATTCAAAATATGTTGAACTGAGTAATGAAATTGATGAATCTTCCTCTTTTCTAAAGTCAGATAATTCTAACTTTCGAAAAGAGGAAGACGATCTTGATCTTAAGGAGCCTCTCTGTAGCTGGAAATCTAAACATTCAAAGAATGTGAAGGTGAAGAAAAAGCGCATGAAAAATGTTGTCTTGACTTCATCTCAAAGTGTTAAGTCGATTGTCAAATCTGAACAGGTCCCAAGTGATGAAGTTTTGCCACAATGTAGTGGGGATTTACCAGCTATCAATATTAAAGAAACTACTGCAACTTCCTCCTGCCTAACACCAGATTATTCTAACTTTCAAAAAGTGGAAGAAGATCTTGATCTGAAGGAACCTCTCAGTAGTTGGAAATCTAAACATTCAAAGAATGTGAAGGTAAAGAAAAAACGCATGAAAAACCGTGTCTCAACTTCATCTCCAAGTGCCAAGTTGATTGTCAAATCTGAACAGGTTCCAAGTGATGAAGTTTTGCCAGGATATAGTACGGAGCCAGCTATCAATATCAAAGATGAGGTTTCTGAACCTGATTGCTTAGATCACCAAAGTGTCATATGTGTTAGTGGTGATAGTTCCTTGCTTTGTCATGAACCAGCGGGTTCTTGTCAAATGATGTTTAATGAGCCCTCTGAGAAAGCTAATGCATGTGTCTTGGAGACCCAAATTAAAATATCATTTACAAAAGAACCACAATATTGTGCCACTAATGAAGTCTGTTATGAGTATACAGAACCTGAAGATCCCAAGTCTGGTCAGATTGTAAGTGCATCAGCTAGGGATTCTTTTGTGGTGGGTAATCTGGTTACAACCAGCCATGAGCACTCAGATTTGCCTGTACCGGAATCTGAGATGAAAGGATATACCCAACCGGTTGATGGTGACTTCTGCCTAGAAACCATATATTCAACAGCAGATCATAGTTCACATGTTTCTGGTACCCCTCAAAGTAGTTCTCCTATGAAAGACATCTTATTGCATATTAACAATGATATTAAGGTTCCCGGTGGTGAAGTTTTGCTGCAATCTAGTGGGGATTTGTGGCCAGCTACCAATATGAAAGTTGAGGTCTCTGAATCTGATTCTCCAGGTTGCCAAAGATTCATATCTACTAGTGGTGATCCTACCTGCCTTTGCGATGAGCTGGAGGGTTCTTGTGGAATTGTATCTGGTAATGAGACAGCTAATGAATCTGTTTCGGAGGCCCAGGTGTCAATTTCATTGACAGAAGAACCGCAATTTTGTGTTACGAATGAAGCGGGTTATGACTATATGGAACTTACAGATCCCAAGTCTGTCAAGATTGTAAGGGCCTTATGTAAGGATTCTATAGTGGCTAATACAGTAACAAATCATAATTTTGCTGATTTGCCTGTTCAAGAATCTGATATAGAAGTATATACCCATCCGATTTTGGATGATATCTCCTCAGGAACCATTTATTCAGTGACAGGCCATAGTTCTTGCTATTCTGGCGTCTCTCAAAGTAGTTCTCCCATTACCATTCATAAGAGCCCTCAGGGTGTGGAACTAGGTCATGATGGTGATACTTATGTCTTTGCGGATGGCATTGCAGCTGAGTTACCTTCTAACCCCAAAGTTAGTGCTATTGATAGCTCTACCAGTGAATTTAGCTTGAGTCCTGATAGCTGTCTGGATTCTGTTGAGGATGATTGTTCTACAGCTAAAGTGAAGCAACCCCAAAGTAGTTCTCCTAGGACCATTCATGAGATCCCTCAAATCAAGGAACTTGGTCATGGAGGTGATGCATATTTATTTGGGGATGGCATTGCAGCTGAGTTACCTTCTAACTCCAAGGTCGATGTTGTATCGAGGTTGACCAGTGACTGTAGCTCAAGTCCTGATTGCTTTATGCATTCTGTTGAGGATGATTCACCTACACCTGAAATGAAACAACTCCAAAACTCTGCTTTTGCTGATGCAGACATAAATGTCTCAGCAAGGATCTATCCTTTAACTGATGAGCTTATGACATCAGTTGGATTTGAATATCATCATCTTTCAAACTTACAGCACCCTCCTGCAAGGCTATATCCAACCAGAAAAGTGAGTGATTATTGATTGAATTTTTGTTTGGCATGATTTTCATATTTTATTTTGTTTTTTATTGTGTACTTTCACCTACAGGCCATTTCTCCAACTTCTCAGGAAAGACTCCTCAAGGCAATGGATTTCAACGAATTAACCGACAATGAATATTACAGTAAGTGTTAAAGGTATTTTTTTAACAAGTACAATAAGTACATCAAATTCTTATATTTTTGGATCTATGAACCATCATGTTTATGCCCGATCCATGCCATTCCTATGAAGTGTTTTTGGATGATAAACATATTGCTGTAGCCAGGGTGTGGCAGATATTACAAATAAAAAACTTGTTAGATGATACAAGATTAAAATAAATCGTATAGCAATATAACAGCAGGGATGTAACAAAAGCCTTTTAGGGTTTTCTGAAATCTTCTGCTAAGTTCCCAGAAAATTGAAAAAAAACGAATTTAAGAGGATATCCAGTTGATGGTGAGTAAGAATTCTTTGAATGTTGTTACAGTTTCCTTGGTTCAGTGTTGTGACATCTTTGCATTTGAGGAAATGCAAAAAATTCTTGTGCTGCTAAAGAGCAGAAGATGCTTTTTCTTGAAATGATATTAAATGGACCATTTCTGCATGTTTTCCATTCATTTCTGAAAGGTGTTTCTGCTTTCACATGAAATGACTCAATAAAAAATAACCTTTCTTTTTACTGCTGTTTCAAAATATAATCGTTTCGTGGTGCCAAGAGATAAGTTCAGATTCTGTTGTTTGAGTTTAATTTTGGTGATTTGGTTGTAGTTCCACTTTGTTCACTCAAATTCAGTTGTTGATAGTTATTATTATCATTGCTATTATTGTTATTCTTGTCATTGATTCTTATTATTTCGCCTAGGACTAAGGAGCTTTGAGATTCTCTATATCCATTTAATATCTGATTTACTCTTTTTTTGGGCCATGATGATGTAAGAATGTACAGGAGAGTTCTACTTTGGGAAGAACAAGTTTAGTAGCGTTGAAGGACCCAATCGGATCAGGGAAGATGAATTCAGCATTAAACCTCGACAAATTATTAGGAAGCAAAGGAGTAGTAAGAGAGGCTTCCCTCCCAAAGCTGTTCACAAGGCTCCTTATCTTTCACATACTGTACCGCGTTTTAGCACTGGGTGCACCTCCATCCAAAGTTGTACACAGAGTGCCATAGAATTCTCACAGCAGCAGATGAAAGACTTTGAATGTCTTGCCATGAAGCTTACAAAAGAGTTGCAGTCCATGAGGGACATTCTGGAAGAGAGGTTGCTCCCTGAAGAATGCCCAGCTCTGTCCTTGAAATATAAAGTGGATAGGGTGAGTGACCATACAGAAATTGTTGTTTACTTTTCAGCAGGTAAAAAGACATGATAAATCAACCATGGTTCTGAAGTTGAACAAAATTACTTTCTTTCCTTGTCTTTTTTTGTGTTTTTAGCTTTTTAAAATGTCCCATTGTAGTAATGCGTGGTATTGCATGTCATACCATTAAAACTTAAAAGTGACAATAAAATCCCACGTGCTATGGGTCTGTGGCACTTGGTTGGTTAAATAAAGAAGATTTATACCTATGCTTCCCTCTATCTCAGCTAGTCTGATTTGTTACCTACCTGTCTCATAAAGATCAGTAGACAGCAGGCGTGGAGCATATCAAATTGTCATAATGTTGGATTACTTCATTAATCATGTTTGAGTTTTTTGTTTTTTTACTATATGATTTTCTTACTCGTTTGGATCATGTGGAGGTGTCCATAGATTGATTTACACTCTGTCCATTTGGGAGACAGTGCTTTCTGCACGTTCCAATGGTTTAGTTTTTACTGGGTGAGCATGGCATCTGACCCCCATGTGTGTTGTGGTTGATTTAAGATTGGCCCCAAGATGGCTCCAACTTGTATGTGTTATATGCATGTAAAAAAATGGATTCATTATTGATTAGTCAGATTCAATTTTGAGTTTGACAAAGCTGCTGGGGACCTAACATCATAGTTAGCCTCTATTGGTTTTAATGATCGTATAAAGCCTGCATAATACCTATCTCATTGCCAATATTCTTCCCTAGATTAGCATGTGGGGTTTGAGAGTATAAATTCTTTGTTCTGCATACCATAAGCTGAAATTTTACGATTTATATCGAAACTTAACATTTTTTATCTAGGCTATCCAAATGTGTTTTTGGCAAAACTACTGTTTTCTTATACCATTTGTATTCTTATACCGTTTTCTTCCCTTGAATATTCCCTTTATCTCAGACTAGAATGGCCATCAACAATGCAACAAAAGTTGAAGAAAGCACACGAAGATGGCTTTCCATGATGGCAAGGGACTGCAAACGCTTCTGTAAAATCATGGTTTGTTTCTCCTAATACTTTTGGAGGGAGAAAAAAGTAGACGTGTCTTATTGGGTCTTGATTTGGGAACAAAATAATGAATTACATGGTTATGGTCTTGTAGCATTTTATAGAATTAACACCTTTGATTAATTGCAGGGATTGACTGAGACAGGTTCTGGTCCTTCAGGAAATCAAGTCCAAAATGAAAGGAAGAATTCTACCTCTGCTGATGAAGCTAGTGGAGTTTTGGTCGATCAATTGCAGAGACTGGCCGAGACGGGTTCTGCTTCTTCTGGAAATGTAGTCCACAAAGCGAGGAAGAAAATTACTTTTGCTGATGAAGCTGGTGGCAAGTTGTGCCATGTCAGGGTTTTTGAGGATGACACGGAATCCATGTTCGAATCTAATGATGAAAAGCAGGAACTGCTGATTACTGAACAATGAGATTCTTGGTTGTTTTACAATTTCATTCTTCGCATCTAATGGTAGAATCAGAGGCAAATTGCGTGTCATGGAGGATTGTGATATATTTTTTGCCATATATAAAATTGAGGTATGCCCTGGATCAGCCCCATATCAACCCCCTGTTTTGGTTACAGTCTCATTATTGTTCATGTTTCCATTTATATGTATTGTGTTGTATGAAGGGAAGGTACAGAATCAGAATGTGCGTGGAGAGAGATGTTGATGTTTTATAAGAGAAGATTTTACTCGGAGATTTGTTATCTATCGTTTGTTTTAATTTTTTAGTCACGTTTAAATTACTTGACATGCTTGGATTTGTTGTCCTCATTTTTCGGGAAAAAAAAAAAAAACAATTTTTAGAAAATATTTTCACCACTTTTGGGGTTTGGCCATGATGTGAAAAGGTGGTGCTCTCAAAACTCTTATACCGTGAAAGAAAGAAACGGCCATGAATACGTCAACTGCGAGTACATGACTTGTTCTCGTCTCATTTCTCAAGCATTCCTTATATTGTAAGTGCTTCATATATTAATTACTTAAAAATAAATAATTATTTGGTGGTTGCATTACTCTGCCTTCCAAATGGCTTAGTGGTGACTGATTTTCTTTTTTCTCTCTTTTTTTTTTCAAATTTCGGATTCTTTTAAAAGAAAATTGAGCGAAATAAATTTTGTTAGTCAAATAAATTATGAAGATTAAAAAACTGAAAAAAATGGGTCATAATTCTATCAAATTGGGGGCAAACTAGTTTTTCCCATAGTTTAAAGTTTATACAATGCCAAGATAAAAAGAAAATGGATAAAAGTTACCAATAAAAGTAGTCGATTGAATTTTTTAATTCGTTTTTATTTAAGGATTGAGAAAGTGATTACTAGTAATTGATTTTTTTGTTTACTTTTAAAAATATATAAAAAATGAATGAAATAAAATTAAAAAAATTACATTTACACTTATCGGTCAAATTTAATCGTTCATCATTCGTCTCCGTAGCATTACCCAGAGAAAAAATCACAACTAAAATATAGAGTAATTTCACATATTTTCTTGTCACAAAAGTAAAATTATAATATTCATAAAAAAGACAGAAAATCAAATTTGCTTTAAAAATTGTTAAAAAAAATATATAATTTTGATTGAAAAAAATCAAAATCCGACGGAGGCTCGGTGGCCCCAAGGAGAGTCGCAGAACAAGACCTTCCAAATGTCGGAGAATGCCTCCACGATTACTCCGTGATAAAGCCTCGAATTCAGAGACAAAAAACACTGCAACAGCTCTTGCAATTCCTCCACCTCCAACATCTGCTTCTCCAATATCATCTCCATCATCGACCTCTTGAATTCCTCGTACGGCTCTTCCGTCCTCTTCACCACCGCGAAGCTCTCCCTCACCTTCCCGTTAGCCGTGCACGTTACCATCCTCCTCAACACCGACGCGTTTGATCCCGCCGTTGTTGATTCGGTTTTCAGAGCGTATCGTCTCAGCCTTCTTGCCTTCTTTACGTTCTCCATCTCCGAATTCTTCTTGGATTCCTCCCTCGCCTTCTCCGCCGAACAAAGGAATTCTAGAGACATGTCCTTCGAGAAGCTCCTTGAGAAAGAAAGCAGGGCTTCGCTCTCTTCGTCTACATCGCTACACCAGCTACAGTCTCCGAGATGAATGCTCGTACGGACATTCCCTTTGTTCTTCTCCCTTTCGGTTTTCGAAACCGCAGGTTTGTTGTCCGGGATGTGATTCTTGCGACGAGTTTTGGACTCATGCCCTCCCGCCACTGATGCGGACCTTTGAGCTTCCTTCTTCCCCGTGTGAACTGGTGATGATCGGGGGCTGCAGCCGACGGATATGAGCTTCGCCGAAACCCGGCGTTTATGAAGAGGGTACTGTTCTGGTGTTGACGGTGGCGCCAGTACCTTGGGAGGGTACACGGTGTCCAATGCTCTTTGGTTGACTGTAGACACCCGATAAATCGCCGGCGATGGAATTTCTGGGAGGGTAGAAGGGTCTCTGGAACGACAAATTTGTAGGGATTGGAAGGAAGCAATGAAACGAGGGAACCTATGCTTGAGACGTTTAGCCATGTCCTCTGAGATGGCTTTGCTTTGAGGAGTGACTTACTGAGGAGGTTTTCAAAGGGCAGAATATATAATAGTAGAGAGAGAGAGAGAGAGGCCGGCCATGGAAATGGTATGCATAAGAAGGCAAGCTGAGAGAAAATCTGAGTAAAAGAATTGGAAGTTATAATATGGTTCGTTAAGTACTGAAAGGTACGGGGAATTTCCTTTGTGAATGTAGTGTTCGAAAACGCCTGTCACCAGGTGGTCGGGTCTTACTATAAATAGAATAAACAATTCTTTGTATATCAAAACTTCAAACTCATGATTTTGGTCGACTTCTTAACCTCTAGGCTCTAACAAAAGTAAATTTTTAGGTATAGATTGGATAATGAGTTGAGATAAAAGATGAAAGTTGAATAAAATATTATTAGAATATTAGTTTTTAATATTATTATTATTTTAAGATTTTAAAAAAGTTGAATTGTTTATTATATTTTGTGTGATAATTTAGAAAAGTTATAATGATGAGATGAGATGAGATGAAACACTTTTATATCCCAATAGGACCTAAATTTACAACTCAAATGAGATAGAAATATAAAGTAGGTCTGATAAGATCTACAATTGTAATGAATAAATCTTTTAAACAGTATTATTNCAATTTAGAAAAGTTATAATGATGAGATGAGATGAGATGAAACACTTCTATATCCCAATAGGACCTAAATTTACAACTCAAATGAGATAGAAATATAAAGTAGGTCTGATAAGATCTACAATTGTAATGAATAAATCTTTTAAACAGTATTATTCTATAAATTTTGAGGGATTATTTTTGCGTGTCTATCTTTCTCTCACTCTACTTCTTGAAGTTTTGAACTCTAGGCATTCAAATATAATTTTGGAGTAGTGTTATGTTCTAAATTCAAAGGTTAATTGATAGATTATGCCATCTCCTTACAGTGTGATAGGAGTAAAATGAAAGTTTAGTTTATATAAATTAAAAATAGGACGCTCGAGTTTAATTTGAAGGGTAAACTATATAACTTTTAATAATCAAAATTGTATTTATACCTTAAAAAACTCCCACGTGAAAACTACTTGTAACGGTGATATGGGTCCGGTGTTGAAGGGGTCGTATATGAGGTCATTGTTACGAGAAAGAACCAAAGATTGGTATATATAGTATGGGTAAGATTCCTTGAAGACGCTCATTTTAACTCATTTGTTAATTAAATGAACCAAACAAAAGCTTAAGTTTGAAGCTCAATTAATTTCATTTTTTTTGCTAGGTAGTATTTTATGAAATAAGATCTTCTTTATTTTACTTGAAATGAATAGAATTTATTTGTTTGAAAAACCAAAATATTTTAGACTTTATATATATTTTTTAAAAAGTGATTCTATTAATAAGTGATGGAAGACTCCACCAACCCTACAAATTGGGGGTGTTGAAGACAGATGTGTTTCACACACCAGATATTGGGCTAAATCACCTGCAACACAGAAAAGCTAATGGGCTCGGGGTTTATGAGTAATCTGATGCCAAAATTAGTATTCCTTAGAGAGAATTCTTGTAGAACGATAATAATCCATGTTCTCATCTAGTATCATGCTTTTATACCATCTGTCAGGGAGTGAACATTCCATATCTCGTGTCAGGGCCCAATGCCTCACATATGGGCTGGGGCACCATGTTGTAACCTTTAATGCGGCGTGGCCTCCTAGCAGGTGGGTGGAACGACTACTTTCCATATACTCTATTAGGGGCAAGAAGTTTGGCCGCGATCCTTGTCCACGCCTCTGATCTAATCCTTAAATGTAGCGTGGCCTTTATGCAACGTACGTGCACCCTTCTTTCGTTTCATTCAACTCATGGGCAACCTGTGTTGATAACCCCTAGGCCTTCAAAGTAGGCTTAACTTGGCCCGAGAAGCGTTCTAGTCTTCTAGTTGGGCCCGACCCAATGACCCAATGAGGAATACTAATATACTTCCCGACCTAATAAGGGATATTGGTATTCCTCATTGGGATGGGCCCAATTGGAAGGCTAGAATCCTTCTTGGGCCGACTTAAGCCTACTCTAAGGGCTAGGGCTTATCGACACAGGTGGCCCATGAGTTGGATGACACGAAAGAAGGGTGCATGTGGCAAAAAGGCCACACCACATTTAAGGATCAAATCCGGGACGTGGACAGGGATTGCTGCCAATCCTCTTGCCCTTGACAGAATACACGAAAAGTGGTCGTTCCACCCACCTGTCGTTAAGGTGCTGCCTAGGACACCATGCCGCATTAAAGACTATGGCATGGTGCCCCATACGTGAGGCACTGGCCTAACATGAGATACGGAATGTGCCCTTCTTGACAGATTGTATAAAAGCACGACACTAAGTGAGAATGAGGATTATACATTATCGTTCTAGAAGAATTCTCACTAAGTAAATACTAATTTTGACATTGGAGATTACTGATAAGCTCTAAGCCCATAAGCTTTTTGGTGTTGCAGTGATTGAACCCAGTACTTGTTGTGCAAAACATGTCTTCAACAGGGAAAACAAGATTGAACAAATCCAAATTCTTAGCAAAACATTAAATATATAAATATATATACCATATAACAAAAAATAATTTGTTAAGTTGCAAATTAAATTAAGAAAAAGTTTCATGAAGTATATTCTCCTTTCTTGTTTTAGGAGAATTAGAATATAATTTGATACCTAATGTGTATTGAGAAATGTGGAAACGTAGGGAGCTTAATTTTCCATATTTCTATGTGAAATTTGTATTATCTTTGGCTCGTTTACCCAATTGAACTGAGAAAAAAAAAAAAAAAACCCATATTGCTCCCTCTGTAATCGAGGGTTTTCGTTCTATGTTGATATCATGTTAATATTTTGATCCATAAAATTTTATCGATCACCTTCTTTCTTCTTTCCTCATATTCTTGTTCATTTCTCTATCAGTGAGGTACCGTTATGTTTGGGGGGAGAGATGAGATTTCTCATCTCTATCTCATCTCATCTCATCATTACATTTTTTTCAAATCCCCATATAAAATATAATAAATAATTCAACTTTTTCAAATTTTAATTTAACTTTTTCAAATCCCAAAACAATAATAATATTAAAAAATAATATTTTAAATTTTCATCTTAATACTATTCACAAAATTTTTAAAAATTCTCATCTTATCTCAACATCCAAACCTAATCTAAATCTTAGAATTTCGCTCGATTAATAAAGGAAAACCAAGAGCTTGTGATCAGGTGATCATCAAGGTCGTAACTTTTAAACTCTTTTAACTTCTTCTAAAACTCGATAAATTTCAAATGATTTAGAAAGCGAAAAAGACACGAATTAAGAAAACTAAAAATGATAAACATTAAAAAACCGAAAAACTCTACTAACTTTAAATTAAAACTAAGAGCGTAATATATATTATTTTCCGTTTAAAATCGAGATAAATTAAAAAAACTACATAAATACGTACCTAGTAATATTAAAATTAATAATGATAAACTTTATCATGGGTAAAGATTTTCATTATAATCAAACACTGAAAAGTTTTGTTCAAGATGTCAATCAAATAATAAAAACAAATTGGAAGAGGACAAAACATTTTGGCTCATTTCGACAGTGAGATAAGATGAGATGAGAAAATTTTAGATGAATTAAATAAAATATTTTTATAATATTATTTTTTAATCTTATTATTGTTTTGAAATTTGAAAACAAATTAAATTCATGTTTAATATTATATTTTATGTAGAAATTTAAAAAAATTGTAATAATGAGATGAGATGAGATGAAGTGAGATGATTTTTATATCCAAACGAGCCTAAGAAAACCTAACATTTATGATCAACTTATCCCAAATAAATCTGAGAAAAATCCTAGGCTAACAAGAACATTTGAAGTAGACCCAATACCACTACAAAGGAAGGGAAACAAAGGTGTACACAGCCATACTTTGACAGATTCCACGCGACCATTCAAACCCTTCGTAATTTGTACAATTGATTTGTCTTTTGAAAAAGAAATTAAAAAATAAAAAGAAAAAGCTTTTGTTTTTAGTTCTTAGAGGCCGTAAGAGGCACAAGAAGACAAACTATGACCCACGTCACTACTTGACAGGAGAGGATATGCTCCAATGCACACGCGTTTTGACCCATTAAGACAACACTACATGTAAAGCTGGAATAGCTACTTGTTCAACTTCTTTTTTTTTTAATTAATTTCAACTACTCTGTGTTTTTTTCTTTTATTTTTTTACGGAAAATTTTGTTTTGTACCCCGAAACTATGGCCCCATTTTCAAATTGCATCACAAACTATCAAAACTTATAATATAATATCCCAAATAATTAAGAAAATCATCAACAAAGCACATGTGAGATATCATTTCCTTGTCGCATTTTGAAGGAAAACTTCAATTTTCCATTGGATACCACGCTATTCTATAGTTTAGAAAATGCTTCCATGTCCAACACAAAGAGATAGGAGGACATGATTGGATCCTCTTCCCCTCACACTACAAGAAAATTACTTATTTGCGACCAGTAAATTCCAACGAAATAACTATTTACAACTAAAATAGATTACAAATAGTCTTTTGGTTGTAATAAATTGATCGTAAAAGCTCTTTTTTCTTGTAATGTCAATTTGTTGCCTCCGAGGAAGAAGCCACTCAATTCATTACCAATCATAACAGAAAAACTTGGTGATAGTAACTAGGGTTGAAAGTCGGTCGGACTGGACCGAGAAAACCGACTGGATTGAAAAACACATTGGTCGGTTTCGATCCTAGGAAAAAAAATGTTTCGGTCTTCGATCCAGTCCCAGGTTCGGGGGTTTTTGGACCGGACCGATTGAAAATATATAATTAATTTTTAATTTTTTTAAATATTTTTTTATATAATAATTGTATAATAAATTATGCAATTTCATCTAACCTACTCCATTTAAAATATAAAATTTTAAATATGTAATTAAAAATTTACAAATTAATATTCTATTAATTGTATATTACCAGTTAACATATCATCAATTCACCATTAACTAATTACTACCATCTACATCTATCATCTAATTAAAGTTATTAGATAACTTTTTTGTAAGATACCTAAGTTCTAAGTAAATATAAAGTAATTAAAAATAACTAATGTAAATTGTAATTAACTAATGTATGATATCAATTAACTAACATATTACCAATTCACCATTAACTAATTACTAACATCTACATCTATGACCTAAATTGCAAGTAAATATCACTATTAGTATAGTATATAGTATTAGTAATAATTTAGTATCAATATATTATTATATAATATATAATTTATAATATATATTCCATAATGTATAACATATAGTATTAGTATCACTATACCATTATAATATATATATATATATATACTATATGTATAACATAGAGTATTAGTATCTTAAGTTTTTGTAAATCGTTGAGATAAATAAAAAGTTTAACAGATTTTCAATCTTCATTCTGTCCCATAAATATATTTTATCTTCCATAACATTTTTCCATTTATCTGACTCATGATGAAGAAGGGCCTAGATTAAATTAGCTTTAAATTTAAGTTGGTTTTAAATTAGTTTTATTATATTTATACTCTTGCTTATCTATTTTAGTTAGTTATTTTAAAGTGTTTAATCACTAACGTTGAATCTAAGTTAAAAATCCTAGATGATGAAGGGCCTAGATTAAATACCCAAGAGGAAACCCTAGATCCCTCATTTTTCCTTCTTTCCTCTCTCTCTCTCTCTCTCTCTCTCTCTCTCTCTCTCTCTCTCTCTCTCTCTCTCTCCTCCCGTCCAACCATAGCCCCTCCTCTGTGATTTCCCTCTCCCTCTCCTCTCCCCTCTAGCCGCACCGCCGCATTCTAGACCACCGCAAGAGCTGCTCGTTAGCGACGGCATCATCAGCTCCTCCTCGCTGGCCAGATCTCTATTACAGTACACTAGTAACTTGAAGGAATAATGAAGAAGAAACACTTCTGAACATTCGAGGGATCAGCACCTCCAAGAAAGTAATTATGTATAGTACTTCAGATCCCTTCCTCATAGCATTTGATAGGTATTTATATATGAACTCAAGTGTAAATGAGTTAGTTATTTCTATTATAAGCAAGGGTAATATCGTAAATTTCTATTTGTAAGTAAGGCTAAAACAGTCTTAACATATGTTAATGAACACGTGCACTACATATGATTCTATCTCTCTTCTGCTTGCAGACTCTCGATCACTCCTTATACTGTCATACTCTTCCTCTTCAAAACATGCCACATATTAACCTCAATGATCATCATAACAATTCCCTCCCCTTCAAAAGACCTTGCCCACAAGGTCAGGATACTGGAATCTCAGCTGCTCTACAGGTACCCACGAAGAATCTTCTTTAGGAGCTCCTCTCCACTTCACAGGCAACTCGATGAAGGGCTGGTTGTTGACTAGGGTCATTCTTCTTTCAAGGATACATTATGGCTCAACTCTAGCACACCTGTGATCATCAGTAAAGGGAATCGAAGGAGACACATTTGCATCAGGGCCCACATGCTTCTTAAGTCTGGAAACATGAAAAACTAGATGTACAACAACATCAGAAGGCAATTCCATCTTATAAGCAACTTCACCAATTTTCTCTAAAACTTTGAAGGGCCCGCAAAATCTAGGAGCCAACTTAGGATAGGGAATGGCTGCAACACTCTTCTGTTTGTACTTCTGTAATTTCAAATAGACCATATCTCCCACAACAAATTGTCTATCAATATGCTTATTATCATAAAACTGCTTCATTCTGGACTGGGCAGTTAACAAATTTTTTTTTAAGTATTCCCAAAATCTCTTCCCTCAATCAAAGTTCAGAATCCACAGCATGATTCTGTGTAGTACCAGCCACATATTGCAACAAAGAAGGGGGTGGTTTGCCATACAAAGCTTCAAAGGGAGTCATTCTTGTGGAAGAATGTGCAGAAGTATTGTACCAATACTCTGCCCAAGGTAGCCAGTGAACCCATTGTTTGGGTCTTTCAAACACAAAACACCTCAGGTATTACTGTACTACGTTGTTTACTATCTCAGTTTGACCATCATATTGTGGATGGTAAGCTGAGGTAAAGTTCAACTTTGTGCCATTCAACTTAAAAATTTCCTTCCAGAAACTGCTAGTGAATATCACATCCCTATCAGTTACAATAGTGTTAGGCATCACATGCAACTTGAAAACCTGTGTAATGAATAACTGAGCAATAGTAGCAGTTGTATAGGGGTGAGATAATGGTAAGAAATGAGCATACTTAGTAAATCTATCTACCACTACAAAGATTACAGAAAAACCCTTTGATGGTGGTAAGGCCTCAATGAAATCCATGGAGATATCACTCCATGAAGAAGTTGTTATGGGCAAAGGCTGTAATAAGCCTACTGGAAGCAAGTTTTCTGATTTGCACTTTTGACATATAGAACATTCTCTAATAAATTTCTTCATATCCTTCCTCATACCAGCCCATATGAAGTCTGCTTTAAGCCTCTGCAAGGATTTTTGATACCATGAATGGCGTCCCATAGCACTGTTGTGAACAAAATGGAGAATCTGGCTTTTAAGCAAAGATGAAGCAGACAAAAATAACCTCCCCTTCTTAAAAAGCAAGCCATTCTTCACCTCAAACTCAGAAGTAGATAGAGAACCCCTTTGTAACTTCCCACAAATGTCAGAAATTTCCTTGTTCAGCAAATAAAAGGATTTCAATTCCTCTAGCCAAATGGGATCGAGCACAGTTATAGCAGATAACAAACATTCTGATTCTGAGCCCTCTTCTCTTCTAGATAAAGCATCAACAATGACATTTTCTTTCCCTTTTTTGTACTCAATCCTGAAGTCACACACAAGAAGCTTGCTAATCCATTTCTGTTGTGAAGGAGTTCCAATCTTCTGCTCTAGCAGAAACTTCAAACTTTTCTGGTCTATTTTAATCACAAAGGTGCCTCCAAGCAAATAAGGCCTCCATTTCTGAACTGCCAATACCAGTGCCAATAGTTCCTTTTCATAAGTGGACATATCTAATGCCTTCCCTTTCAAAGCTTGACTCAAATAAGCCAAGGGGTTTCCATCTTGCATCAACACAGCACCCACTCCCTTACCACATGCATCACATTCAATTAAGAATTCTTTAGAAAAATTTGGCATAGCTAATACAGGGGGATTAGTCATAGCCAACTTCAAGGCTTCAAATGCCTTAGAAGCCTCGAGTCTCCATACAAAAGAATCCTTCCTTAACAACTGAGTGAGTGGGCCAGCTATAATACCATATCCCTTCACAAACTTTCTGTAGTAACCAGTTAAGCCAAGAAAAACCCTCAAGGATTTAATGTTTTTGGGCAGTGGCCAGTCAGTCATGGCTTTAATCTTAGAGGGATCTGCTTTAACCCCCTCTGCAGAGACCAAATGGCCCAAGTAGTCAATCTCCTTACACCCAAATTGACATTTACTCCTCTTAGCAAATAATTTATTTTTTGATATGGTATCCAACACCAAAAACAAATGCTGTAAATGATCCTTCTCAGTTTTGCTATAGACAAGAATGTCATCAAAGAAAACTATAACAAATTTTCGAAGGTAAGGCTGAAATACTTCATTCATAATACCTTGGAAAGTTGCTGAAGTATTGGTTAAGCCAAAAGGCATAACCAAAAACTCATAATGCCCTTGGTGTGTTATGAAAGATGTCTTCTCTATATCTTCCGCCCTCACTCTAATTTGATGGTAACCTGTTCTGAGGTCCAATTTTGAGAAAATGGTGGCCCCAAATAGTTCATCCAAGAGTTCATCTATCACAGGGATGGGAAACTTATCTTTAACAGTTTCTTTGTTGAGAGCTCTATAGTCCATGCACATGCGCCATGTCCCATCTGACTTCTTACCAAAAGCACATGAGAAGAAAAAGGAGACTGGCTATTTCGAATTACCCCAGCAGTCAGCAGCTCATGGACTATTTTCTCAATTTCAGACTTTTGATAAAAAGGATATCGATATGGTCTTACAAATATAGGTCGAGTCCCTTCTTTCAAATTAATCTGGTGGTCCTTACTCCTTTTAGGAGGTAACCCTTTAGGTTCCTCAAAAACTTCTGGAAACCGCAGCAACACCTCCTCGATTTTAAGATCCGCAGCCTAAAATTTTTTTAAAGAATCCTGAGGGACAATCTGTAAAAAAATTTCCTTCCTTTCCATTGCTGACAGTTGACAAAACTGGACTTCCTCCACCAATTCAGGCTTATTAGGGCTTAAACCCTTCAACATCACAGGTTTTTTATCGACCTCAAAAGTCATAATGAGGTTATTAAAATCCCACAATACAGAACCCAAAGTAATCAACCCTTGCATTCCCACAACTGCATCACAGCCATCCAGTGAAAGCAGAAAAAAGTCACTCACAAACTCAGCATCTTGCATCTCAAACTGAACTTTTTGTAATAACCCTTCACTTTTTACCCTCTCCCCATTAGCAACTCGAACCACGATCTGCTCCTTCATATTTGCAGACATTTCGACTTTCTTGGCCACCATTGGGTCAAGGAAGTTATGAGTGCTGCCAGTATCTACCAAGATAATGACAGGGCACCCTTTGACTTTTCCCTTGATCCTCATGGTTTTTAGACTCAAAGATCCAACTATGGCACTCAAGGAAATCTCAGGCATCTCACACTCCAACTTAAATTCTCCAGAATTATCTGTATCCACCAGCTCCTCATGGACAGATTCACTAACTTCTGAACCTAAATCCATACCTTCCAGCAAGTAAATTCTAGCCCTTTTTCACTTATGAGATGGGTTCCATTTCTCCTCACAAAAATAACACAGCCCTTTTTCTCCTCTCTCTTTCATTTCTGCTGGAGAAACTTTTTGAAAAGGCAAATTGCTTCTAACACTTCTTGGCTTGTTTCCAGCATAAGGTTCCTTTTTGAAAGTAGAACTTGTTATCACATTTGTCCCTAGAGGATTAGAATTACCTCCTACAGAATGTGAGACATAAGAGGAGTGTTGTCCAATTACATTTCTAAAGCTTCCTCGAGTACTATGGATGTACTCTTCTTGGATTTTAGCCAACCCAAAAGCAAAATTTAAATCTTGTGGATGCAGCATTCTAACTGGCAGCCTTATTTCATCTCGTAACCCACTCAAGAAACAACTCAATTTATAGCTTTCAAACAACCCTTTTAATCGATTAGAAATTACCTTGAACTGGGACTTATATGCTGCCACATAAGTAGTTTGTCTAAGTCGAGTAATGGCTTCCATAGGATCATCATAGGAAGAATTACCAAATTTGAGTTGTAAGGCTGCTACAAATGCTTCCCAATTGTTGAAAATGCCCGTTTCCTCCACATCTTGAAACCAAACTAAAGCACTGCCTTCCATGTAGAAAGAAGACATTAAAACCTTCTGACCATCAGGCATGGGATGTAAGGCAAAGTAATGGTTTGCCTTGTAAATCCATCCTGTTGCATTTTCACCATCGAACTGTGGAAATTCAATCTTGATACTACGAAAAGTAGCCATAGAGTTTTCCTCCTCACGCCTGTTACCTCCATTGCCATTTCCATTTCTTGATCCCAGTTTTCCTCCATTCACAGCCTCTAACAACAAATCCATCTTGGTACTTAATGCTTCCAAAGCATCTTGATGGTTTTCCACTACTTTCTGCTAGTCCTCGACCCTCTTCTGTTGCTGTTCTTGCGATTGCCTCGAGCCCAAAATCAGCTTCTCTAATTCTTTGTGTCTTGTACCATCTGCCATCTTGAATCCAGTAATTGTACACCAAGAATCGACTGCTCTGATGCCACTTTGTTACAATACACTAGTAACTTGAAGGAATAATGAAGAAGAAACACTTTTGATCATTCGAGGGATCAGCACTTCCAAGAAAGTAATCCTGTATAATACTTCAGATCCCTTCCTCATGGCATTCGATAGGTATTTATACATGAACTCAGGTGTAAATGAGTTAGTTATTTCTGTTACAAGTAAGGGTAATATCGTAAATTGCTATTTGTAAGTAAGGCTAAAACAGTCTTAACATCTGTTAATGACACGTGCACTACATATGATTCTATCTATCTTCTGCTTGCAGACTCTCTATCACTCCTTATACTGTCATACTCTTCATCTTCAAAACATGCCACTTATTAATTACCTCAATAATCATCATAACAATCTCATTCCCCAGATCTCAACGCAACCCCCTTTCTCTCCCTCGCACGCTCTTTCTCGCGGCTTCCCCACATCACCATCGCATCCCAGACCACGAGAGCCGCTCGTCGCTGACAGCATGGTACTAGCCATTTTTTCTCGTCGACGGCATCATCAATTCATTAGCTCTCTCTCGCCGCTTGTCCCCACATCACCGCCGCATCCCAAACTTGCAATATCTGTGCATTTTTTCTTTGATGGGAGAAATCTTGTATTTTTTTTAACTAATTTATGATATCTGTGCCAAACATCAAATGACGCCATTTTGTTTTTGTGCTTTATTTGATTGATAATTCATTGTGGGGTTCCTAAACTGGTTCTTGAAAGCTAATAATGTTGAAATGTCTAGATGTTTTGCTCATGGGATCTGATTTCATTTTATTGATTTCTAGAAGGCATGGACCGAATGGGACCGATCGGACCGGACCTTCCCAAATGGGATTAGACCGAATCGATCCATATGCATTTCGGTTCGGTCCAGGGTGGAAAAACCGAATAGGTTCGGTCCAGTCTAGGGCTACAACCCGAGTAACCCGTTTATGTTTTTGGTCAGATCCGATTTGTATGTTGGATGTTACTAGTCGAACCCGATCCAACTTAGGTCGAGTTAGGTCAACCCGTTTTGCCCTTTCCTTTCTTTCTTTTTTTTCTTTTTTTTTTTAAGCTAACACTGGGTACTAGGGACTCTAAAGGTTCTAAGTTGGTCATGCAAAAGACAACTGGCATTTAAAAGAAGAATAAAAAAACACTTCACTCATAAAAAATCAGGAACATGGAGGTGAAAACTTGTCTGAGGAAATCGCAAGTATGGTAAAAAATTTAGATACACTCCTAGCATCTTCTCCCAAGGTTTTAGATCAATTGGGCCTTTCCATCGTAATAATCCAAAATTGCAAACCATGGAAAGTTTTTATCAAGGTTTGAATTCCACATTTAAAAGAAGAATAAGCTTTGCAGCAGTGCAAAGAAGCATTCCAGAGTGATATTAGTTCGGCTCATCGTCTCAGAGGATTGGAAGTGAAGGTAGAAGACGAGTTAAGATGAGCCTAGCAGTTGGTTTGGGCTTGTATTGAAATCCCCTGCAGGTATAGATAGTTGAAACTCCAAGTAAATCAACTCTTGGGTTGTGGATGATGGCATCGTGACGAAGAGAAGTGGGGAGGGGGGGAACAGAGGCGATGCAAAGAGAAGTGGGAGGGGGCTGGCTAGGGTTTCACTTTCATGTGCAAACGGCAAAGCGTGGGTGTTTTAAGAGGCGGGTTGCCTAAAATTTACGGGTTGTATGGGTCGAACCCGAGATATAGTTAACTGGTTTTTTTGGGTATAGGTCGGATCGGGCCAAGCGGTTTTTTTGCGCAGGCTTAGTCCAGTCCACAAAATCTCCTCGGGACCGACCGGACCGGACTGAATTCACCCCTAGATATATTTGATTAGCTATCTCAAGACATAACTGTTTGGAAAAATGATATTATGCTTTGTCTATTTAATTTGACTGCTCATGTATTTAATTTAGTTTTTTAATATATTTTTTTACTTAATGGTTAAGAAAATTATTATTATTATACTGATTTTTAAAAAAAATATTTAATTATGTTTAAAAAATGTTTGAAATAAAAAATAAAAAAAATAAAAAGTACACAAGAAGCGGATAAACTTGGATGAAATAGTAGGACTAACCAACTGTATGACCAATAGAGACCAATACCATCTTTTATAGCTATCCTCGGAATTTCAGAGTCCTGGACTTCGGTTCTTGAAATCTTAAGACTAGGAATTTTCAGCATCCTGAATTTCGAGAACTACATATATAGAAGCAGTGCCAGTCCATCCTTCCTATTCTCCACTGGAATCATATATATGGGTTCCACCGTTGGAATCTTTCCAATTTGTAGACTAGAGAGTAGAGAGGGGAACAACGAAGATGTGTTGGAGACTACTTTTCTTCTTCTCCTTCATTATCTTACTTCCTGTAGCTTCCACGGCTCAGTACTTTTGCTATCCAACTGGTACCTACTCCAGCAACAGTACCTACAGGGCAAACCTCGTAGGCCTCCTGGCCTCCATGTATTCCAACACGGAGATCGATTACGGGTTTTACAATTTCTCCACCGGAGAAAATACTGACATGAAAGTGAACGCGATTGCACTTTGTAGAGGAGACATTATGCCGGAGTCATGTCGTAATTGTATCAATTCAACAAGTCAGGCTCTGTTACAGTCTTGTCCCAACCAGACGAAGGCATTGTGGGAGACGGTATGTGTACGCTATGATACTCAAACAGAACTATATTTGGCACCTTGGAAACTGAACATCCAATTATCTTTTACAATACTGAAAACGCCTCGGTCGTAGAGAATTTCATTAGGTGCCAGGACAGTTGCTAGACAGGCTAACAAAACGCGCCGCACAAGGGAATTATACTCGCAAGTTTGCTCTGGATAGCGAGTCTGCCACAGACTTTGAAACACTATATGCACTTACGGAATGTACTCCTGATTTGGACCCCAATCAGTGCACCATCTGCCTGAAAGGACTCGTGCAAGAAATTCCACGATGCTGTTAAGATACGTAGCACCCAGTTGTGATTTAAGATTCGAGACTGCCCCTTTCTATGACTTGAACGTTGAGGAATCATCGCCACCGCCGGTAGTGCCGCCAGCATCACCCCCACCACCACAGTTGGTTCCCCCTGCTGAAGGGAATTAGCTTATAGATGCTTCATGCCCTGGAAGTTTTCTTATTGGTTTCCTTTTTATTATTCAAATTATTCTTAATTTGTGCAAATTAAGGCTGGGCGGAACATGGGTAGTCCTTCTCCGACTACAATTCAGGGTCTGCCAACTTAATATACAAATCTTACAAACATAATTTGAAGTATAAAAACTTTATTAGTATATACACAAACAAGCGTACATTTACATTACTTAAAGATAAAGATCTAATTACATAATTCTTTAAAATCCATATAGGTGAAGATTGATGCTGTTACGAAGTTGATTTTAAATTTGATATATTAAATATGATAAATTTAATTTTGTATAATACCTAATTTATCAATAAAATATTTCTCATAATATAAAGTTTTGTTGAGTTTAGCTGATCAAACCCATCTGTTACTTTAGTTCTTTTGTATGACGATAACAGAAAATTGTGTTCATTGATACTTTTACCGCTTGCAAGCTAACATGTAACCGCGATAATTATTCTGGAATGTATTATATTAGAAAAAAATATCAATACATTTTATTTTTGTCCGATTCATTTTAACAATTAGGGGTGTCATATCACCTACCGAAAATTTCGATCCTTCTTTTTCCGGATCGAATTGGACCGATTATCTCTAGGTACTGGACCAGTCCATAGTTATTAGCAAGGGTGTAAGGCTGGCGGTTCGGACCGGATAAACCGACCGGACCGAACGGTTCAGTCCGGACCGAACCAGACCGAAATAATGCAAGGCCGGTTTCGGTCCATAGAAACCCAGGGAATTCGGTTTCGGTCCGGTCCCGGGGTGGGCACTTCTCGGACCGGACCGGACTGAACCTAAAATTAATATTTTTTATTTTTATAAATATATTATTTTATATAATAATTGTATAATAAATTATGTAATTTTCATCTAACCTATCTCTATTTACAAGTAACAAATTAACAATTAAAAATGTAACATCATCAATATAATTATGAATTGATAACTAAACTAAATCACTATAAAGAAAAAAAAAATAGTCTATAATTATTAATTATAAAGAAATCACTATAGTCTATAAGTTTATAACTAATAGTCTAATATATAACTATAGTAATAGTATAATATTAATACTATTATATAGTCTACTATATTATATAGCAATATTCATCACTTAAGTAGAAATCACTATAGTCTATAATTATTAATTATAAAGAAATCATTATAGTCTATATAAGTTTATAACTAATAGTCTAATATATAACTATAGTAATAGTATAATATTAATACTATTATATAGTCTACTATATTATATAGCAATATTCATCACTTAAGTAGAAATCACTATAATTATGAATTGATAACTAAACTAAATCACTATAAAGACAAAAGAAATAGTCTATAATTATTAATTATAAAGAAATCACTATAGTCTATAAGTTTATAACTAATATTCTAATTTCTAATATATAACTATAGTAATAGTATAATATAATTACTATTATATAGTCTACAATATTATATAGCAATACTAAATCATTATAAATTTATAACTAATATTAATATATAACTATAGTAATAGTATAATATTAATACTATTAAAAAAATTTAATTATCATTTAAAAAAAAAGAACCAAATTTAATAAAAAAATTTGAAGTAAACGGCGCCGTTCTCGTCTACCTCTGGCTCTCTGCAGCTCTACAGCCTCTACTTCATAAAAGAATAAACCCTAAGTTTCTAAATCAGGATTCAGAAATCAGAACTCTCCCTCTGTGCCTCACTCTCTCACGGTCTCGGACTCTCGAGTCCATCTCTCGGCTCTGCGTCTCTCATCTCTCAGCCAGTGGCCCAGCAGCCCAGCAGCTAACTCGTCCCTCGTCCCTCGTCTCTCGCGAGTCACCACGGTCCACGGCCCACACTCTCTCGTCAGTCGTCCCTGTCTCCATTTCTCTTCCAGTCTACCACAGTACCACGCAGTGACCGACCCTTGGCCTCACCAGTCGGCAATCACCACGCACAGACCCATTGGCCTTCACCTCAAGGTAATTTTATCTTTTTTTGCTTTTTAAATTACTATAAATTACAAATCTGGTAGATGATTTTATTGGGGTTCCTGAATCCGAAATTTAGGAATTTAGTGATGTTTCTAGTGAATGTTTGAAGCGAATGTTTGTAGGAATTTAGTGATGTTTCTAGTGAATTTGAAGTGAATTTTAGTCTAATTTAGTGATGTTTCGAGGAATTTAGTGATGTTTGATGTTAATTTGAAGTGAATTTAGTCTNTAGTCTAATTTAGTGATGTTTCTAGGAATTTAGTGATGTTTGATGTTAATTTGAAGTGAATTTAGTCTAATTTAGTGATGTGAATAGAAATTTAGTGATGTTTGGAATTTAGNGAAGTGAATTTTAGTCTAATTTAGTGATGTTTCGAGGAATTTAGTGATGTTTGATGTTAATTTGAAGTGAATTTAGTCTAATTTAGTGATGTGAATAGAAATTTAGTGATGTTTGGAATTTAGTGATGTTCTGTTGAAATTCCATGAGTGCATAACTCTATATATTATCCTTTGAATATTATTTCTAAATGACCAAATATTATTGTTCTAAATGACTAATGGTTTGTCATAAATAATTGTCCTAAATGTAATATATATAATATTATTTCTTTAAATTCTTTTCTTTTATTGTCAGTAAAGGATTGTCCTAAATGTAATATTATTCCATTCTTTTTTTGCTAGATGGACTTTATTTCATAATTTATTCCACAAGACTCTACTAAAGATGAAGTTGAGTCAACACAACCTAGACAAGGGCAAGACATTCCTCCACTCCCACCCAATGTAAGTACTAATACTAGACCGAGTGGTGGTGGTAGACATAGGTCAATGGTTTGGGATCATTTTACAGTAATACCAAAAGATGATCCAAATAAACCTAGGGCTGCATGTAATTACTGTGGTGCTTCATATGCATGTCATACGACGACCAACGGTACAAAGTCCATGAGATATCACATTGAACACCAATGTAAGAAAGGTCCGTTGAATAAGCGGATAAGTCCCAAACTACTCTTGGTTGGAAGGTGCGTGAAGGAAGTAGTAGTGGGGGATTAGTGCCCATGGCATTTAGTGTTGAGGCTTGTAGACAAGCCTTAGCAAAAATGATCATTCTTGATGAGTTGCCCTTTAAGTTCGTTGAAGGAAAGGGTTTCAAGCAGTTTATGCTCATTGTTTGTCCTAAGTGGGTAGGGATTTCATCCAGTGTTACCATTGCGAAGGACTGCTTTAGTGTGTATATAAGGGAAAAAAATAAGTTGATAAGTGCTCTTCAAGGGCAACGAGTTTCCCTCACCACGGATACATGGACATCCGTGCAAAACCTCAACTATATGTGTCTCATTGCACATTTTATTGATGATAATTGGAAATTACACAAAAGAATTCTTTCTTTTTGTTTGGTTGAGAATCACAAGGGTGATACACTTGGTAAGGCTACAGAGATGTGCTTGCATGATTGGGGGAGACCGAAAGTACTTGCAATCACACTTGATAATGCAAGTTCTAATAACGGAGCAGTTTCTTACTTGAAGAAAAAAAAACCAAGAATAGGAGGGACACTATTTTGGAACATGAATTCTTGCATGTTCGGTGTTGTGCCCACATCCTAAATTTAATCGTCCATGAGGGGTTAAGAGAATTTGATGAGTATATTGTGAAGGTGAGAGGTGTTGTGAAATATGTTAAGTCATCCCCTCAAAGGTGGACTACATTTAAGAAGTGTATTGGGTTGGAAGAAATTAATGACAAAAGTGGCATTTGTTTAGATGTACCAACTAGGTGGAACTCCACCTATCTTATGTTGGAGGGGGCTTTAAAATTTCGAAAAGCTTTTGAACTGTTGGGAGAAGAAGATTCCGGGTTCCTTACTAGTGTTAGAGATGATGATGACGATGATGATGAAATAGGTGATGTGGTGAATAGAAGAACATCAAAGAAGTTAGGGCCTCCCAATAATAATGATTGGGAGAAGGCAAGGTTGTTTGTAAGATTTCTTCAACTATTTCATGATGCAACTCTACCTTTTTTGGGAGGTAAATATGTAACTTGCAACTCTTTTTTTCTGGAGTTAGTTAAAATAGCCGATGCAATTGCAATAGAGTGGGAAGAAGGAAGCCCCGTAGTGGGATTAATGGCCACAAATATGAAGAAAAAATTTGAAAAATATTGGGGTAACTTGGATAATATGAATATATTGTTGTTTGTTGGGATTATTCTTGATCCTCGGTACAAGTTTAGATATTTTGACTTTGCATTGGAAGAGATGTATGCCAATGATCCCACAAAAGCGGTTGATTTGAGTTGGAAGGTTCGAGATGCTTTAACCCGCATGTATGAGGCATACGTTGAGAATGATGAAGGTAACAATTCTAATCTACAACAAGCTCAACAGCAGTGCACAAGTTTCCCATGTGAAGCAGTAAATACTACAGATGGTAGTGGACCTAGTGGTAGTGGACTTAGTGGTAGACATAAGGATAGGACAGCAGAAAGAATGACCATATTTCAGCAACGGTTAGAGTCAGAAAACTCTTTGGAAAACAAAAATGAGGTTGATAGATACCTAACTGATAATTATAAGAAGTCATTTCCTATTTTTGACATTCTTAATTGGTGGAGGGTTAATTCAGTTAGATATCCTGTGCTTTCAAAAGTTGCACGAGATGTACTTGCAATACCGGTATCTACCGTTGCCTCTGAATCTACATTTAGCACGGCAGGTCGTGTCCTTGATCCTTTCCGAAGTAGTCTATCTCCGATGATGGTTGAAGGTCTCATTTGTACACAGAATTGGCTTCGTTCTTCTTCTACTCCAATCAACCTTAGGACTTTAATGGATGAAGTGGAGGATTTTGATAGACAGTTTCTTACTTCATTTTATAACTCTTAATTTGTTTATTATTCTTTGATTAATAACGATAATAATTCTTCATTTGTTTTGCTTATTTATATTTTATTGTGTAGAACTTGTTCGTGATGGTGATAATTCTATGGAGGCGTCAAATACAATGTCTACAACCAATGCAAGCTAATGAGGTGAATTTGTTTTACCTTGTTTGTTTTTAATTTTCGCTTTTGCTAATTAATTGATTTGTTTACACTTTACAGCGTACTGTGAAAATCTTGCAGGTATGCCATGCCAAAAGATGCAGGAGGCTACGACTTAGGAGCTGCCAGGAGAATAATTGAAGTGAATTTGTATTGATGTAATCATGTAAATTGTAATTTGTATTGAGAGACGAGAGTTATGTTTAATTTTATTTTTTTAGACCTTTTAATTTTTCAGTTTTTTGGACTTGTATAATTTTTAGTTTTCATTATCTATGCTTGGGATTTGAATGGTTGTTTTTATTTTTCTCTCTTTTAGAAGCTAAATTTGCTTGGGAATGTTATTTCAATTTTCTTTCGTTATCTAGTATAATTTTTAGTTTAAGTTTTTAACCTTGTTTAAATTGTTTGGATGGATATAGATCAATTTTATTTTTTGTAGTAAAACCTTTTATTCAAATATATTGTATATAGACAATTTTTTTTTATGATTATTTTTATTTTCCTTTGAAGTTATTTTTTGATATTTTTTGGCTTAAAATTGGATAAGATGTTAGTGGATTTATTCTGTTGGGCCAAAATAATATAGGAAATTTGATTGGGCTATTGGCCCATTAACAATAGGGTGGACCGAATAGGACCTACCGGACCGGTCCGGTCCTTATGTCTATTCGGTCCGGTCCAGGGAGGGAAAACCCTGGACCGAATTGGTCCGGTCCGGTTCGTAAAACCTCCTCGGACCGGACCGAATTCACCCCTAGTTATTAGTCCGGTCTGTTAGACCGATTCAGTCCATATAAGCTAGGAATATTTTTTTCATTTTTTTTTTTGGCAAATAAATTAAAACAAAAAATTAATTAAATTAGTAAAATTAAAATTAAGTGAGCTCTTTAACATGATTATGTAACTAACTTATTAAAAAAATAATTAATTATAATTATATATATTATCTTAATAGTTACTGACTTAGTACTTTAGTATTCATAATGACCTATATTAAAATTTTAACATTTTATATATGGTTAATGAATATTAAATAATTTTATTTTTCATAGATTATTCATACTAACTTGCAATTTAGGTATCTTAAAAAAGATTACCTAATTACTTTAATTAGGTGTAAATAGTAGAGTATGTATCTATATATAATAACATATGTTATCACATGATATATTAGACGTTAATTGATAACATATATTATTTTATATTTTATATGGTCAAAAATTGTAGATTAGATGAAAATTACATAATTAACTTCTAAAACTACTATATAAAATTTTATATTATATATAAAAAAATATTTAAAAAACTTATATATAATTGATTCAGTCAGTTTTGATCCAATCTGATTTGATCTAGTTCAATAAAACCACACCTCGAAATCACACCGATTACCAATTTTTACAAGAGGTGAGGATTGAAACCGATCAACCGCCACTTATTGGTTTGGCCCGACCTGAACCATTCAATCATATCAATTTTTCCTGGCTAGACCGATACAATTACACCCCTTAATAACAATGTATTAGGTGCCCTAAAAACATATTCGCAACATGTAAATATTCCAATATCCACCATTGTTGACTCTCTCGCTATCGCCTCCACTATTGCTGATATAATTTCCCGTTCCAAGTTTCCAACTCACAAATATCAACCATGCAGAACAAGTTTGCTTAACAAGGGTGATGTTAGGTCATAGGTGAAGAGAGGGAAATTGAAGAGAAGGAAACCGAAGAGAAGGAAATGAGAAAATTCTAGAATATTTTGTATTACTGAAATGAGAGTACACGAAATATAAGGTAAAAGTAACTAAGGTATGCTTGAGGTAACTATGCACGTGAGTACATGTGGACATGTAAAGTAAAAAATAACATTATACAATAACTAGTAATAGCCCCCCTCAAGTTGGATTGTGTAAATTAAGCACACCCAGCTTGTTGAGAAGAGTATGAAATCTATCAGAAGCTAAAGGTTTAGTGAAGAAATCTGCCAACTAATGTTCAAAAGAAACATGAACAGTTACAACAACACTATGTTGAACCATATCTCTAACTAAATGACAATCTATTTTAATATGCTTAGTCCTTTTATGGAAAACTAGATTAGTAGCAATATGAATGGTTGCCTGACTATTACAATATAGAACAGATGGAGAAGTAAATGAGATGCCAAAATCAGCATACAAAGAGATAAGCCATTTGATTTTACAACAAGTAGAAGCCATAGATCGATACTCAACTTCAGCAGATGATCAAGAAACGGTAACTTGCTTCTTGGACTTCCATGAAATTAAAGAATCTCCAAGAAAAAGAGAAAAACCAGTAACGGATCTTCTAGAATTAGGGCAGGTGGCCCAATTAGAGTCACAAAATCCTATAAGTTGTAAGGAAGAGTTGCTGGGGAATAACAATCCATGGTGTGTAGTAGCTTTGATGTATCTGACCACTTAACAGCTGCATCATAGTGTGACTGTAGAGGCTGATCCAAAAATTGACTCAAAGAAGTAACATAAAAAGATAAGTCAGGTCGAGTAAGTGTCAACTAAAGAAGACGACCAATTAACCTTCTGTAAGAGGTTGGATCAATAAGTAAAGGACCTCTAGATTCTGTTTTGGAGAGTTTTAAGTTTTTATCCATTGGATAGCTAGCAGGTTTAGCAGCTAATAAACCAGAGTTAGAACCAATTTCAAGAGCATATTTTCTTTGAGAAAGATATATACCCTTAGCATATCTGGCAACTTCTAGCCCCAAAAAATACCTCAAAACACCAAGATCTTTCAGCTTAAAATGGAGATTTAAGAAAGCCTTAAGATTAGCAACAGTTTGTGAATGATTTGAGATAATAAAAATATCATCCACATTTCTTTTTTTTTTTTGGTAAGGAAGAAAACTCTTCTTTTTTTTTTTTTTTATCGAAGAGCCGGTAGCCACCCACATAGCAGCCCCGTCCCAAGTTTATTAAAAAACCCTCACTTATGGTGGAGGAAAATCGTGGTAAACAATATTACACTTGGGAGCTTACAAAATGTAACGCTAGAAACTAACCCAAAACCAAATGTAAAAAAAAAAAACCAAAAATCATAAACCAAAATAAAAACAACCTAGACTAAAACAAAACAGAAACCAATCTGCAAAAAAACCATCTAACACTCTTATTCTGTCCAAAAAGCATCTTATTAAAGCCCAGAAACAATAGCCTGAAGACCAACTTTATCAATTTTCAAAATCCCTTTAAGCAAATGTGGCACATCCTGGTATGAAGTCCAAGTTCCATTCTTCTGATTTGAAGCCCAACGTGCCAAGAAATCTGCTCCTGCATTGCCTTCTCTGTAAATATGACGTACCTTAACTTCCAAGGTAGAAAGAATAGTTTGTATCTTCTCCCAATAATCTTCAAGATACCATATCCCACATCTCCATTTTTCTAACCAATGAACAACTAGCAGAGAATCTAATTCAATCTCTAGTCTTCAAATATCTAAATCCTTACAATATTGAAGGCCATAGTAAAGTGCAATTAGCTCAGCTTCATTTTTAGAACCATGTCCCAATTCTTTAGCAAAAGCCCATGTAAGATTCCCCTTCTCATCTCTCATTATGCCCCTTGCACTCATACGACCTGGATTTCCCAAAGAACTCCCATCCACGTTTAATTTGAACCAACCTGGACTCGGTTTCATCCATTTCACAAAACAAAGTTTCTGTCTCTTCACAAGTTTAATAGGGATAGAGAAAACATTCAACACTCTTTCATCTCCATCATTCATCTTTTTACTAGCACGCAAGCGAATTCCCACCCAGGCAATAGCAGCCTTAATCGAACCCCAAAGGGAGCCCACAGAAAGTAGTTTACTTTCCATATGCGCTTTACATGTCCACACCCATAGAGACCAAGTCACAATAATAGAGATAAGAGCAAACAAAGTACCTTTTGGAGTTGAATGAGTAGCATGCCGAAACCATAATTCCATAGTTGCTCTCCAAGATCTCCTCGGGTCATACGGTATCCCCAATTGTAAAGAAGCATGCCTCCAAATTTCAACTGCAATCTGCCCATTGGCAAGTACATGATCTTGATCCTCCAAACACCCTTGAGTACAACATTCACACCTAGAAGCCAAAGGAATGCCCAAAGAGCTGATACGACTATCAACAGTAAGGCTAAAATTCAACGCCTTCCAAATGGTAACCGAATATTTTTTTGGGAGTGCTGAATGCCAAATCCAAGAAGCCCAGTCAGATTTTGGAGCACGAACACGAACACAATCCCAAGCCGATTTTGAAGAAAATTCCCCATTCAGATTTGGCTTCCAAATCAATAAATCTTCGCCCTCTTTTTGTTCACCTAGGCAATTCAAAATTTCTCCATTTTGGATTCCCCTACCAAACGATGTAACAACTCCACATCCCACCCATTATGAAGCCTCCAATCCCTTACTATGAGAAGGGATCGATCAGAAATCTCACAAAAATTTAAAAGGGGGCCTAATTTCAACCAAGGATCCCGCCAAAAAGAAACATTTCCATCTCGAACCCGCCACCAAGAATTACCTAACATCTTCGGAACCATACCCATAATATGTTTCCAAAAAAGTGTTCCTTTCCGTTGATCAACCAAAGTCACATGTTGATCTTTCACATACTTTTGCTTGAAAAATTTTGCCCATAAAGAGTCACCTGTCAATAAATTCCAAGCAAGCTTCATAAATAAAGAATCTTGATCTTCTTCTAATTTTCGAAGACCCAAACCTCCTTCCCGAATCAGGGAGCAAACTTTGTGCCAGGCAACCCACTTACACTTTTGTTTTCCATTCCAGGATCCCCAAAAAAAATTGCTCATAAGTCGATTTAAGGCTGCCATGACAACCTTAGGAGCATGCAAAACAGAGAGCAAATGAATTGGTATACTAGCAAGGACATGTCTCAATAAAAGAAGACGGGTACCAGAAGACAACAACTGATTCTGCCCTCCTTCCCATTTCCATCTAATGCAACACAATAATTCATCAAAATACGAAATTTTCATCCACCAGCCATAAAAGGAACACCTAGATATTTAACCAGAAAAAAACCTTCTGAGAAAGAAGTCAAAAGTAGAGAACTCCTTTTCCAAGCAATAGAAGTATGCTTAGAAAAAAAGATAGATGATTTTTCTTTGCTCACCACCTGACCAGACCAACCTTCATATAAAGCAAAGATATCTCTAACTTCTTGAAGAGAAGATCTACCTCCATTAGCAAACAGTACAATATCATCAGCATATAATAAATGAGAAACAAGAGGGGTACCTCGGGGATGTGAGAACGGAACAATACCACCACTAGCAAATTTATGCTTTAATAATTTGGAGAGCACCTCTTCAACAAGAATAAACAAGTAAGGTGAAAGAGGGTCACCTTGAATCAAACCACGTCCACTTGAGAAAAAACCTTTTGCCGAACCATTCATAACCACCGAGAACCAAGGAGTCGAAATACAATTTCTGATCAGACTACAGAGCCGCACAAAAAACCCAAAGGAAGCCATAACATGAATTAAAAAATCCCAATCAATGCTATCATAGGCCTTAGCCATGTCAACTTTAATGACGATATTCCCACCCCTAACCTTCTTTATTAAGCATGTGAATCATTTCTTGGGTCAAAGAAATATTTTCAAAAATATTTCTCCCAAGAAGAAAAGCACCTTGTTCCGGAGAAATAATTTTATTTAAAATGGGAGATAAACGACGCACCAAGATTTTAGAGAAAACCTTGTACACCACTGAGCATAAGCTGATAGGGCGAAACTTGTCAAAACCAATAGGCTTCTGCATTTTCGAGATGAGAACAATATAAGAAGCTGAGTAGAATCTAGGCATTGGGGCTCCCAGAAAAAACTCCCGAACAGCTGCCACCACGTCAGCTTCCACAATATCCCAACACGCCTTATAGAAACCAGAACCAAAACCATCTGGACCCAGGCTACTATCAACAGAAATTGAAAACATAGCCTCTTTGACCTCTTGGATCGAAGGGAGCTGAAGAAGATTAGCATTATCCTCCTCAAGAATAGAATGTTGCACCAAAGTTGACAAATCAGGAAGCTCTCTACGAGCTCTAGCCTGAAGAAAAGAACTGAAATAATCCACAGCACCTGAATGAATAGCTTCTGGGGAACCTAAACAAATCCCATCAGAACACCTCATTTCATACACTATGGGCTTATTGAATGAAGCAAAATTTTTAAAAAACTAAGCCGAAGCCTCTCCTCTCTCCATCCACCTAAGCTTCACATGTTGTGAAAGCCTAGTTTCTTCTCTTTGCATCCAAATAGCAAGTTCTTCCTTGGCCCCCAATAAAGCCATCTCCGTATCTTTTGAAAAACCATCCTGGAGTTGACTTTCTAACTGTTCAATTTGAATTTCCAAAGTCCAGATATTAGTTTCCGTATTCCCAAACACACGACGGTTCCAATCTTTCAAGACCACCTTTAATTTTTTTAGTGGCAAGGCCAAGAAGCCCCATAGTACCAATCAGTTCATTCCAACTATCTTTAACCACATCCCTAAAATTATTATGGGACACCCACATTTGCTGAAATTTAAAGGAAGAAGGACCATAACAAGTATCCAAAAACTTTAAAACAAAAAAGACAAAGGGGCATGGTCGGATGTCGATCTAGGCATATACTTACAAAAGGCATCTGGCAAAATTCCAACAGCCACGACATTCATCAAGCATCTGTCTAATTTCGACCAACTACGGGCTAAACCCCTCTAACCATTACACCAAGAAAATTTACTCCCAACAACTTTCATGTCAATGAAACCACAGTTATCAATAAACTCATTAAACTCATCCATGACAATCCTCAATCTTGGTTTACCACCACGATGTTCCTCCTCCCCACGAATAATATTAAAATCACCCAGGCATAACCAAGGTGCATCTTGGACCGCATCTCGCTGTAGCAATCTCTAGAGTTCTCTCATTTCTACATGATTACATTTAGCGTACACCACAGAAACAACAAATTGCCGAGAGTCCATACTCAAAGAAACAGTCACATGCTAGGCGCTATAACTCAGGACTGAAATCTGTAAATCTTCTCTCCATAACAACCAAAGTTTACCACCCACACAAAGGTTTGAAAACAATGCTCAAACTTCAATAAATGTTTCAAACTAATCATTCTATGATCATCAGCAAACGGTTCAGCTGACATAATAAAATTTAAATGTAAATTTCTAACCAACTTACACAACCTTCTCCGAGACGATCTGAGGCCCTGAATATTCCAAAACATAGGAATGCAAATCATAAGTTCATACGAACGGGTTTGCTAGGAACCCGAATCGAACTTCTAAGCAACCTTCCCCCTTTGGCTAGATTTTTTCCTTTTTTATTTTCACTATCCGAGAGATAGTCTTTTTTTTTTCCAAGATGTTCCCCACACTCTTTTTCTGGACCAGACCCACAAACACCCCTTCCTTCCATTCTCAAAGAAGCTAAATCCTCTTGTGCCGGGTTTCCAACCTCCTAAACATCCTCTTCATCAATCTACTCCTCAACCACCACATCACCAACACTAGTTGATAACATGTGTTGTTCCCCTGCTTGATTAATATCCTCAGAAATAGGCAATCCCAACCCAAGTGGTTGAGCCTCAGCAGTATCAAAAGCCCCATGATTCTCGGTCAAACTTTGAATACTTGAAGTATTCCCAGTTGCCACCACTTCAGAAGCAAACGGCATCACTTCAATATTATCATTCAACCCCACTACAGCCACCCCTGCATTCGTTGACAGCACATGTAAATCCTCTATATTCTTACCAACCACAGAAATCGGCAACTCTAAAGCAACGACATTAACAAGATTTCCTTTATCATTCGGTGAGCTCTGTAGAATCAAGCTAGGTGGACTTTTTCTGGCTTCTGTTTCATAATTCTCGAACACCCCCACTACAACATTCGGCTCCTGGATAGGTTTATTAACATTCACAAGTTTCTCCGTCTGAACACCATCTTTCTCCCTTTTCGACAAACTTAAACCAGCCTCACCTTCACTCTCCAAACTTACCAAAAAACCATTCGACCCTACCTCATTTTTCTGTTCCTCTGTCTAGTCAATTGATGTTGGCTTCCAAACTTGCAATGGCTTCTCACTTGCTTTCAACTTCCGATCCAAAGTTTTTTTTGACCCATCCTTCCATTTACACAATTTCAAATTATGGCCTTGCATTTTACATCTAGTACAAAAGGCAGGAAGTGTCTTGTATTCAATTTCAATGTACCAACTCCATTCATGGTGCGGGGTCCCTATCCAGATACCACGAACTGGGTTCTTTGCAGCATCAATCTCCAAACACACTCTAGCCCCATCAGTTTTAGTAGCACACTTTGTAGCTTTATCACGGCATAGGAAACGGCCAATAGGAGCAACAATATTTTTCAAATAAGATTCATGGTAAAAATTTGGAGGCAATCCAGGAAGAAAAACCCATACCGGTACCATCAAAGGCTCATAATCCTCATCAAACTCTGGTTTCCAATGGAATCCCCGATATGGCACTCCTTCAATGTCATGTGCTTCCCTGGAGAGAGCCTTCACAAAATCCGCTTCATTCGAAAACCGGACGAACACGTTGCGAGTCTTACGCATTGCCGAAACAACGGGTTGAGAATCTAACCCCCATCTACTCTGTATAAACGCCCGAATAACATCAAGGGGCGGCTGCTGCTTGAGGAATTTAAGGACCATGGAGAATCTAAAAGGGGTGGCCGATTTCTCTATTTCCTCCTTGGAGAAAAATACACAATACTCACCATCTACCAAAGTAGCTGGATGAAATGGAAGAACCACCTCCTGTATGGGCTGCGGCAATTGAGCCACTAGATCTGCGAAGGTCCGCAGTCGCCCAAACGGCGCCGATGGCCCAGGAAGGGCCCCGGCGGCAGCCATGGGATGCACACGAACAAAACCTAATGAAACAGATCACAGAGAGAAAAAAGGGTATTTTAGTAAAAACCTTTTACTTTATCATCATATCATCCACATTTACCAACAGTGCTACAAAAGAATCACTAGAATATTTAGTAAGTAAAGAATAATCAGACTTTAACTGAGCAAATCCATAAGCAACCAGAGTTGAAGAGAATTTAGAAAACCATTGATGAGAAGCTTGTTTTAAGCCATAAAAAGACTTGAGTAGCTTACAAACTCGAGGATCTCCGAGTTTAGAAAAACTAGGAGGAAGTTTCATGTATGCCTCCTCATCAAAATTCCCATGAAGAAATGCATTGTTGACACCTAATCGATGCAACTCCCAATTGTGTATAGCAACTAAGGCAAGAAAGCAACGAATAGTGATCAGTTTTGCAATAGGAGAAAAAGTATCAAAATAATCAATTCACTCTCGTTGAGTATACCCTTTTGCAACCAACCGAGCCTTATACCTTTCTAGAGTGTTATCAAATTTCAACTTGCACTTGTAAACCCATTTACAGCCAATAGGCTGCTTGCCAGGAGGTAAATAAATTAGCATCTAAGTTTTATTAGCTTCAAGAGCATTGATTTTAGTTACCATTGCATCCCTCCAATGAGGATATGTGATGGCTTGATGAAAGAATTTGGGTTCATATAGGGAATCAATAGAGGAATATAAATGCTTATAGGAAGAAGAAAATTTGGAATATGACAAATATGAAGAAATAGGGTAAAGGGTACCTGAAGCTGGAGAACCATCAAGCAGAGGAGAAGTAGTAACTTTATTATTTGATATCAAGAAACAATGATAATGCTGCAAGTAATTAGGTGGTCTTCTATTTCTTGTAGACTTGCGGATGAGAATTGGTGGTGACGAATTCTGAGATGTATCAGAATGAGTGGGTAGAGAGTTGTGTGAAAAGAAAGAAAGAGAAGCATTTGAAAGAGGAACTGGTAGGACAAGATTTGGACAGAAAGAAGAAGGATTCTATTTTTCAGAGAAAATATGTTGATAAGGTGAGTCTGGTTTGAAAGGAAAAATATGTTCATGGAATATGACATCTCTTGAAATGACGATCTTATGAGTATGAAGATTATACAATTTGTATCCTTTGATACCACTAGGATATCCTAAGAATACACAAGCTTGGGCTTGAGCAGAAAATTTGATAGAGAAAGGATTACCAAGTAAGGATGTACAACAAAGACAACCAAAGATTTTAAGATGATTGTACTGAGGTTTAGTAGAAAAAGTACTTCATATGGTGATTTATGTGCTAAAACAGGTGTGAGAATTCTATTTATAAGATAAACAACAGTGAGGATACAATCACTCCAAAATTATAAAGAAATATTTGATTGAAAAAGAAGAGATCTAGTAACATTGAGTATATGTTGATACTTTCTTTCAACAATAGCATTTTGTTGTGGAGTGTAAACACAATTGTGTTGGTGTACAACTCCTCTGCTAGAAAAAGAAAAAAAAAGATTTCACATCAAACTCTAAACTATTATCAATACGAATGGTTTTAATTTTTAAACTGAGTTTCGACAAAAAAAAAAAAAAAAGATTGTAGATATGAACGTGTTTCAGACTTGGATTTAAGCAAATATATCTAAGTACATCTATTGTAATCCTCAACTATGGTTAGAAAAAATTTAAAACCATCATATGAAAAGATTGAAAAAGGCCTCCAAATATCACAATGAATGAGCTAGAAGTTGAGGAACTTAAAGGAAAAGGAAGTCTTTTCTGTTTAGCAAGTGGACAAACATCCCAATGACTATTATTTGGAGTTGTAGAACAAGAAATATCATAATACATATCATGCAATCTAGAATCAGAAATATGTCCAAAGCGACAATGCCAAATGTGAGAACTGTTTTTGACAAAATTACAATGAGAAAATGTAATTGAATTACAAGAAATAGAGGTGCCTAAAACTTACAGTAAATGATAGAAACCTTGAGAATTTTTAGCTACTCCAATCATCCTCCAATTGAAGATGTCCTGGATATAACAAAAACCATGTAAGAATAATAAAAAACAAAATAACTGTGAAGTTAACTTGCTAACTGAAATGAGATTAAAGGTAAATGTGGGAACATATAGAACATCAGTCAAAACTAGATAATCATAGAGTCAAACCGTGCCCATATGTGTAACTTGAATACAAGAACCATTAGGCAATTTCACAAAGATATTGACAGGGGTTGGTATTGAAAGAAAAAAGAAAAAAGAAAGAGAACCAATCATATGATTAGTTGTTCCAGAATCAAGAATCTAAGACTGTTGATGAAATGCAATTATATCAACAATAGATAAAACTAAAGGCTGATAATAATCAGGAATCGAAATACCCGAAAAAGATGGTGCAGAGGAAGTTGATGGTGCAGGTGGAGAAGTGGATGGAATTGTACTTGCTTGATTCACAGAAGAAGGATTAGTTTGATTTTGAAGAAATGTAAGAAGTTGTTGACATTGCTCTTGAGAAAAAGGGAAATTTGGAACCATAACCAAATCTGAAACAGATTGGCTAGCAGTGGCCTGATTAGCAATAGGGTTCCTGGGTTTTGCTTTATATCCATCCAGGTGAATAATTATGGATTTTATAACATTTATCAACCGTATGACCTGATAAATCACAGTGGGTACAATAAGGTTGCTCCTTACGATTTACAGGTTGTTTCCCATTTCTAGAGCCAACAAAACCTTTCAAATTGCTAGAATCACGATTAGTCAACATAGCAATAGATTCATTAGAAGATAAAGAATCAGAAGCAATCTCTCTTTGTTTTTCTTTTTGAAGAATAAGAGAAAAAGCCTTATTAATCGGAGGACATGTATCAGAAAGCAAGATCAGACTTAGTGAATGAGCATAAGACTCATTAAACCCCATCAAGAATTGCAGGACATAGTCCTCTTGTTGATATTCAAAAATCCACTTGACTCCACAAAAACATGGCGGTAGAGTTCGAAAATGGACCATTTATTCCCTATAACTTTTCAATCGGGTAAAATAAGAACTTATAAAGGTGTGTTCTTGAGTCAAAGAGGCAACAACTTTCTGGATCTGGAATATACAAGGTCGATTGCTTTGAGCAAATTGCTCCTTCAAATCATTCCACATCTCTTTAGCAAAATCATTGTAAATGCAAGAGGAGGCGATTTATTTCGACAAAGCATTGAGTAACCAAGAAAGAACAACAGTATGACAATGAATCCAAGCATGATACATCATATCGTTCTCAGTAGGCTTGCAATGAGAGCCATAGACATAGACCGATTCCATGTAAGGTAATTATCTCCAGTTAGTGGTTGGGAGACAAGTATTGCTCCAGGATGATCGCCACTCTAAAGATAGTAAGGATTTGAATAATTCACAGAGGAATGAGGTGGGACAAAGGAAGAATTAGCAGAAGACGATTCGTCTGTAGGAATAGGCTTGACGACACTTCACTGGTTTAGGGTTAGGGTTTCATTTGATACCATGATAAGAGGGAAATCGAGGAAAGGGAAACCGAAGAGAAGGAAATGAGAAAATTCTAGAATATCTTGTATTAGGCTCGATTTGGATGGCTAGATCTGGTCTGTAAGGATGAGAGGGTTTTGGACATCCAAACGGTTAGTATTTCATCTCTATTTCATCTAAAAAATTTCAAACTCATCTCAAACAAATCCCAAAAAGTCAAAACTATCTCATCTTATCTCATCACCAAATATATATTCTTTTACAAATCATCTCATCTTATCATATCTCAAAAAATCTTACTACTGTTCAAAACATCTTATCTTATCTGAACTGCCTATCCAAACCAGGCCTTACTAAAATGAGAGTACACGAAATATAAAGTAAAAGAAACTTAAGTACACTTGAGGTAATTGTGCACATGAGTACGTGTGAATATATAAAGTAAAAAATAACATTATACGATAACTGGTAATAATAGGTGTATTTTAATTTTTCTCTTTTCTTGATGACGGTGCTTTAGCTTTGTCCCTCTAATATTTGCACGAATTATCAGATTCCAAAATTCTGATTACGTTAATGCAAATTCCAAAATACAGCACTTTGATAAAATCAGAGCTTTGGTGCTTGCAGGCCGAAACGGAAGTAACTCAACAAGAATTGTAATTCTTATAGTCCTGCCGATTGTCGCTTCTTTTGTTCTAATCATATGCATCTGCATCTTCTATACAAGAGTGAAGAAATCAAGGGAGTAAGTTAAGATTTAATTTGTCTTTCACCATTTCTAAGCAATACTGGTGATTGGTATGATTCTACACAAATATATGGCATAATTTGGGGATTGTCAACTATCAAACAGTTCTAGAAATTAAAATAGCTAATTAATTGTACGTAAGATGAGTCTTCCGCCTGACCAGTTGACTTCTGCTAAAACAAAATGAACAATGCACTAATCTAATTCAAACTTATCGCTCGGTCTTTAGATGAACTCGTATATGAAATTAGTAGTGCTGAAGCAAAGCTGCAATTCGAGTATGAGATAATTGAAGTTGCTACAGAGAACTTTTCTGCTCAAAACAAGGTTGGAGAAGGAGGATTTGGTGCTGTTTATAAGGTAATGCAAGATAATCGGGTGCAAGATAAGGTTATACATATTATATATAGTATTTTGATGCATTTCTATTTTTCAGGGTACGTTTCCAAATGGAAAAGAAATAGCTGTGAAGAGGTTGTCCATGGGTCCTCAACAAGGAGATGCAAAATTTAAGAATGAGGTCAGGTTGGTGGCTATGCTTCAACACCGAAATTTGACAAGGCTTCTAGGATTTTGCTTGAAAGGGAGAGAGGCTTCTGGTCTATGAGCTTGTAAGGAATTCAAGCCTTGATAAGTTCATATTTGGTATGGTTGCACTTCTACTTAAATTTTGAATTCTTGTCATAGTAATTTATTTCCGTCCATTGGAACGTCTTGTCCTTCATATATAGCTTTAGCAAAATCATCAGCTTGCATGAATATGCAGATCCAATCAAACGTGCACAATTGAATTGGGAAGTGCGTGATAATATTATACAAGGCATTGCTGGAGGACTTCTTTATCTTCATCAAGATTCCCGCCTTCGTATTAATCATCGTGATCTCAAAGCTAGCAACATTTTATTAGATGCAGACATGAACCCCAAGATTTCAGATTTTGGGACCTTAAGATTATTTGAAGCAGATCAAACTCAAGCCAATACACACAAAATTGTGGGGACCTAGTAAGTATATCCACATGATAGTCTATAGCTAATAACTGGAATATAGCATGCCATATACCCTAACGATTACTCAGTCAAAGAGACTGCTGTATGGAAATTCTTAAAACCTTCTCCAACCAACAACTAATTAGATTGAAATTAGGCAATTTTAAACATTAAATATGAAAAGTTATGTAGCTATTTAACATGAACTAATACTTTGGTCCTCCCTGCATGCAGTGGATACATGCCTCCAGAACATGCAATAGGCGGACACTTTTCAGTAAAATCTACTGTGTTTAGTTTTGGAGATAATGAGCGGTAAAAAAATTAATTCTATAATTTGTAATGGAGATAATGAAGTCGGCCTTCTAAGTTATGTAAGTACTAAAATCTCTGTGCACATTTTGATCCTTTCTGTGTCAAAGTGTGATCACTAGTAATTCACATAATAAATAAAAAATAAATTAATGTTGTGTCTGTTGTTTATCTGCCAATAAATAACCATTTTACAGGCTTGGAGAAATTGGAGGGAGGGGACAATTTCAAATTTTGCAGATCCCACCATAAGGAACAGTTGTTCAGAAACTCAAATAATGAGATGCATCCACATTGGGCTATTATGTGTTCAGGAAAACTTGGCTGATAGACCGAACATGGCTTCAGTTGTTCTCATGTTGAATAGCCAGTCTCTCACTTTACCAGTACCCACAAGACCTGCCATTCTTATGCACAGCAACAATGATAGATAAGATAAAGTACATGGAAGTAGCTCTGCCCAACCCTCGATAAATGAGGCTTCTATTTCAGAGCTAGATCCTCATTTTATGGAAATGCCCCCTTTAACTTAAACCTTTGTGTTTGGAAATGAAATGTTACTAATACAATAATGTCTTTTGTTGAGGAATAATCCTACATTGTTTGTAGACAAGATTTTGGGCATGTTTATAAGGAATGAACAATCATTTCTTATAAAACCGGTTTTATGAGATGAGTTAGACCCATAAATTTTTTCGTGGTAGTAGAGCTTGCTGTAGGACGAATAAGAGGCCACACTACTTATCATGTGACAAGGACCAGAAAAAAAAAATACTAGTTGTACATGAGGGAGGGTGTTGAGGAATAATCCCACATTTCCTTTGGATAAGGTCTTCGGCTCCTTCCCCCCTCCCTTCTCCTCTGTCCGAGTTCTTTTCTTGTGTAGTGTTTTGGTTTTGTTTTTGTGTTTTTCAGGCCAAATAAGGGAGAATCGCCGATCGGGACCTTTCGACGTCCATTAGCCAACACGTGCCCCACCTGGATGCTGTCCAACCGTCGATCTTCAAGACCTCCAAATGTAGTGCCAAATGGAGTGGAGCGTAGCCCGCACGCGCGAGCTGAAGCTTTGAAGCTCGCTGGCGCATGGCCCTCACGCATCACTGAGGAGCCTTTTGCTAACTCATCGCTCGGCTTTTCTAGGAACTCTGACTCTGGGACTTCCAGATCGACCGTCGGCCTTCCTTCCAGAGTGGCGTGTGTCTTGCATATGCCACTGCGGACTCTTTGTCTGCTGTACCTCTGTTTTTGCAGTGTTTTCATAGTGTTTTTCCATTGCATAGCCTTTGTTCCTCTTCTTCATTTTTGAGATTTGTGTCTAAGAATAATCTCTTCTACACCTTCCGAATTTTTTTTTTCATCCTTTCTCTTTGACCCGAGTGAGGTGTTGAGCTGCTTGGATCGGACGCAATATGGGGCAAAAGCTGGTCGAGAGGGGCGGGCGATATTATGGCCAGTGGTCGTGCAGCTGATGCTTGTGCATAGGAGCCGCCTACGCAGTGGAGGCTGGTGTCCGTACGAGAGTTGGGTGCTCATGTCGGCTAGGCTCGTGAAGCCAATGCTTGCTGTGGGCGTGCCGTCTGGGCTCGTGCCCGTGCTCGTGGCAGGCGGCGGTGGCAAAGAAGGGGACGGGCTAGAGAGAGAGCAATAGTTTTATGTGTTTATTTATTTTTTTTAATGTGTCTCTTTTTGCAATTTTTTGTTTTTGTTATTAATAAAAAAGAAATAGGCTATTGGACTTGATGTCCATAGCAGCAGAGTCTCATACCCTCCTCATTGGGAGAAGAGAGGGGGTGAGTGCTTCTCTTCTTTGGAAAAGGGGTTGTGTAGTTCTGTTTTTAAAGAGCGTTTTCTCTGTTAGGAGATAGTTTGGCTTATAGTCCGGGTTTTTCATGTATTGATAAGTCATAGCTGTAACTTTGGTTCATTGAATAAAATGAAGTTTGTTTCCATAAAAATAAAAAAATGTACTATTTGTACGTGATTATGTAAACTAATTGTTTTTTAGCTGTACAAGTACGTTCAATTCCTTTTGCGATTCTTTTATTAGTATAATTGGGTCTGAAAGTGATTTTGCAATTCTTTTATTAGTATAATTGG